>JADRCC010577872.1:0-19335 GCA_019843855.1 Hylomyscus alleni
ATAATTTTTAATATGACTGTTTTACTATCTCTGACCCCATAGGTGGCTCCTTGAGAGCTGGAACTTACTCTGTGTTTATTTGGGAAGCTCAGCGTTCCCGTGCAGAACGTCCCACCAGAAACGCTCAGGGCAAGGTCTTGCGATCCCCGTTGATCGTAACATGAATTTAATGGACACTTCTGGCACTTAAAAAGAAACCAGGACAGATTAGGATTAGACAGGATCAGGATTAGAAGGATCAGGTTAGACCAGAGATTTAGATTGCCCTAGAGAGATCAGAGAGGGCCACAGTGGCGAGAAGGGTTGCCACTTGTCACGAGACTCATTCTCTGCTGCCGTTTCAGTTATCCAGGCTTGTGGTGGAAACATTTCTCAGTGAGAGTTGGAGTAAGACAAGCTCCTTTGTGCTCCACCGCCGCACAAACCGGATGCATCCTAGAAGTTCGGGGCAGGGAGTCCTGGAGTGTGGTTTTTGGTCCTTATCCCAGATGTTGGAGATGTCCAGCCCACTGGCTAGCCCTTGCTTCCCCGGCATCTAGTTCAATTAGCCTGCGAACGAGACTCTGGTCTTCAGGGAGACACTGAGGTAGCCATGGCTAATAAACACCCTTGACCTTTTGGAAGATTGAACGTGAGCAGGGAGAGGCCTGGGCTCCTTAAGTGAAGGAAATGAGATGGAGTGTTCTGGTGCAGAGGCTGCAGACCCTCCAGAGGTGAGCAGCCCAGGCAGGGTTCAGTGACATGTAGCATGCTGGGGATAGGAGCAGCAGCACATAGCATCTGGGCCAAGATGGGGCAACTGAATCTATACAGTGAAGATGCAGAATGGAACTTCCTCTGGGCTCATCTCAGGTGGAAACTCTCCCATTGGGGATGGCTTTTCTTCCCTCTTCTCCCAGGCCACTCCATTTGTAGTTGAGATTATTTATGTCTTGCCACTTACTAGGAACCTCCTTTCAGGCTGGATCAGGTCTCTCCCAATTACCACGTGCTCAGAGCTTCCACCCAAGCTGCTGGTTATAGTGTGGCAGTCCTGCAAGCATTTTGGTGACTGAATGAAAGAAGCAAGAAATGTTGCCAGTCATATTTCAGTCTCGACTATAACTAGAATGTTCTTGTCTCTACAAAATCTCTTGTTTCGGCTCTGGTATTAGAAGATGGAGACCTAGAGAAGTAGTTGTGACAAAAGAATGGAATATTCATGAATAAGTTTAATGCCCTTATTAAAAGGACCCCAGGTATTCCTCACAACCTGCTCTGTGCTTTGCATTGGATGGCATAGAAGCTGCCATAATTGTCCAAGAACTGAGCCATCACCTGACCTTCGATCTACCTGCACCTTAAATCTTGGGCTTCTAGCTTCCAGAACTTCGAGTAATACATTTCTGTTGCTGATAAGATATTCAATGTGTGTTATTTTGCTACAGTTCTTTCCAGCCAGGCACCTTCCACCCACTGTATGAGCAGTGAGCTCTTAAGAGTAGATCTGAGGAGAGAAATTGGCATGATTTGAATTTTGGGACCTGGCTGGGCTGTGGAGAGGGAACTTGCTGCTCAGTGTTCTTTAGAAAGTAAAGGGTTTCCTTTCAGGATATCCACATCTCAATTCCTTACCTGGTCCCCCTCCTTTGGCATGGGAGAGAGCCCAGGACCCTCTCAGAGACTGTCTTGTGGCCACAAGTCTTCTAGTTTTGTGAAGTAACAAGCCAGACTGTCAGAATAACAGCAGTAGGCATTGTGTTGGAAGGGAAATCAAGACTTTTTCCCAAGGAGCCACTGACTGTGTGGGGGTCTGATGTCTAAGCTTTTGCCTGGTGTTTACAAACATACAGGGGACTCCATGTACACTATGCTTTCCACTCCGTTTTCATGTCATTTATATGCACATTCTCTGTTTGTTAGGATGTTTGAGGCTGCTAGTAAAACAAAACCCAGACTGAATGACTCTTAAACAGTCAGGAAGATGTATTATTCTGCATCACACAGACGAGAAGCTATGTTCATGCCCAAGAAGTGAATTCTTTGTTCTGTGATAGTGTTTGCGATGCTAATCCCTTCCACATTCCTGCGGCAGTCTTATTCCTGTGTAGGAGAGTTTCATGTTTGGCTCGCCTATCACAGGCCAGCCTCTTACAGAGTCGGTCAGACTCGCAGAGTTGATATTCAGTGGAAGTAAAGAGTCTAGACTCGGTTAGTCTGTCTTCTCTTTCCAATGCCATAGACTGGGTAGTTACAGGAGAAGAAATATTTGGGTCACAGTTCTGACCCCAGATCAAAGGTTCCCATCCTGGGATGGTTTCTTTTCTTGCTACCAGGGTCCCGAGTTTGTGCTAGATATCACGTGGTGAGAGACGGAGAACTAGTGTGGGACACAGTTAATCGTTCTTAAAACAATCCACCTTTGAATTAGCACAGACCCATCTGAAGCTGAACTGAGCCATCCATGAGGGCAGAGCTCTCAGCTCCAATCATCACTTAAGGATTCGGTTCAGATTTATCTTTGGATATTACAATCACAATGGAGATTAAATGCTCATATGTGCTTCAGATGGGATATGTCAGATTCAAATAAATTGTAATAGATTATTTCTAGTTCTTTGAATCAGAAAAAACAAAGCAAACAAACAAAAAACACTTCTTAGGAACCTCCTAGCAGATTTCTCATGTTTCAGTGGAGTGGATTTGGTTCCCATTGGGATTGAATTCCAGACACTGGTATTGTTACCAATGGCCAGAGTCCTTTTGTCTTCCCCCAGGGAGACAAATGTTCGTCTTTGCAGCAATGATGTCCCCTGAGTTTCATCATAGAGACAGCCAGGTAGGAGCGACAGGAAGTGGTGCCTCAGCTCTCATGCAGGTCTCCAGTAGAGGGACCCTTATCTATGCGTGTGTTATGGCTTTGGTGTAGGCCTAGGGAATTGGAACTCCTTAGTCTTTGGCAGCAGCTCGCCAGCTTGTAGCATCTAGGCAGGCTATCAAGATTCCCCAACCTTTGAGAACAACTAGCACTAGATCCTTTGGAAACTGGCTTTTGAGATTCTTGGCCCTGAAGGATAGACATTGAGAGCCCACTGTCTCTGGTCTCTGGCTCTTAGCGCCTTCTCTCCTACAGCCTTTGGTCTCTGTCCTTTCTCTGCTTCCACTGCTCTTCCTCTTCCTGCTCTGGCCATTCTATTGAATTGATCATCATCTTCCTTTTCTTGAGCCATCATGGAGCCCGGTACTTTTGCCACTTCTGAGTCGTGACCGATATTAGTTCAGCAGTCAATGCCACACTCTGCTGCCTCTGCTGCCTCTGTTTACAGGCTGTCAGCTGAAAAGACCACTCAAGAGAAACCTTTCCTTGGGTTGAATGCTAAAATACCTGAACAGCTCACCCCTGCAGCTTAAGAAAGTATATTTCTAGCAATTGTTGCAAACTTGCTTGCATCAGCTGAAGTATTGTTACTTTTGCAACAATCGCTACAACCTCTCTGCTAGGGCACTAGAGGAGACCACCTCCAGTCTAGAGGGTGATGGTTTGCAGAGGCCCTTACGAGCAAAGGGTTTGGTATAAAGTGAAACAGTTCCAGTTTAGGTTGTACCTTTGGGAGTCAGAAAAAGCATGTATGACCATTAGCTAGTTGCCCCAAGGCATCGTAGAGTACTCAAAATAGCTGGTGTTGGCCAAAAGCTAGTCTGTCTGGTTGTTTGATTGACAGTCCATCTGCTCAAAATCAAGGGAGAGTCCAATAGCTGTCAGTTAAGGAATCAAATGGCACCATTCACTACTATCTTTGTCCTCTTACAGAAATAGACTATCAGGAAATGTACTTCACTAAGGATGTTTTAGATACTCTGGAACAATGCTTCTCAACTGACTGTGGTCCAGTGAGGGTGGGTTCCCCTCATTTGTCTCTGTACTGGTGTGGTTGTCTTGGTTTAGCCGTGCCTATCCCTGAGCCTATGGCATTCACAGCACAGAACTGGAGCTGGGCAGAGAAACAGCTACTTGCAGTAGATTCAGATTTCTAAACAAAATGGGAAAAGAAAAAACAAAAAGATTGCAGACATCGCAACGTCATCTGCTGCTTCTTGTTTTTAAAATGGAACCAGGATTTATTTCTTTCATGTTACCACAAATAACTTATGTTTCCTAGCTTGGTTCATTTAAGATTTCCTCTAGTGGTGAAGAGCAACACTGCTGTATAATTTTGCACTGTGAAACTCCTTGAATTTGTGGATCTAAACTTTCTATTACGAGAAGTTACTAGGCTGAAGAAATCTACAGGCCTAGATCTGCAGCCTCTTGACCCTTGGATTTCAAGTTGCTGAAGCCAAGGGGCTCCTGGCCTGTCTTGGATATGGCTGTATTTATTGTCCTCCCTGTGTATGGTGGTTCAATGGGTATTTCTACCGAAGTATATGTGAGTAACTGTCTCCTCCAACGGCAGGGTTCAGCCAGCGTTTGTTCCTAACCACTCAGCTTTAGTTTCCAAAGAACTGAAACTAGTCATCACTTCCCTTTGGTTCTAAGGAGATGCAGACACTGCCTAGTTGAGAGAGGAATTTGGGGAGGCTCTCTCACCAACTGGTCTCCAAACAAAGCTTCCCATTGGTCAAACTACAAGACACTGGAAAGCAGAGGAACCTGGGAAATGTAGTCCAGTGATGTTCTACAAGTCAGCAAAATATGGCCCTGGGCAAGCCTCAGAAAAGCTATTAAGAAACACAGCTGCTTCACCAGCATCAGATGGACCTTCTGTGACAGAGGCTCTCTGCTGATAAGTTGTGCTGAGTTTGTCCACCCGCAGTTACTCACTTTCTAACATTCACTTTATTTTAGCTGAATCTGAAAGGCCACCTAGTACTGGGATAGCTCTAAAGGACTCTTCAGGAGGGCTTCGGCTCCACCCCTGCAGGTCACTACCACTGCCATGGTTTAACTAGTCCCACGGTTCACAGTGGGGTTCTATATCTTTCCTACTACAACAACTGACTTACTGCTACATCTTTGCTTAGAATCTACTCAGTGTGGTGGTTTGAGCGTGTTCCTTCAAAGTTTGTATATTTGAACTCCAATTCTTCAGTGCAACAGTTTTAGGAACTGGGGAGGCACTTGAGTTGGGAGAAGGAGCCTCAGAATATTCAGTTATGAAAATTCGGCTTTTTTTCTTCCTTAGGCTTCCAGTCACGAAGTAGCTAAGACCCTCGGCAGGCCCTCATTGGATGCAACCTCCATCCTTTTGGACTTTACAGTCTCCTCTTGCGCTTTGGCTTTCCTTTGTAAACTATTGCATTCTGTCATAGCAGTGTGACAGGGAAGAGAACTGTTTGATCATAATGTACACTCCCTCTACATTCTGGAAGACTCATGAACTGACTGACCTGTATATGGTATCTCCGTATCATTTTTGAATCAATCTCATTGCTGGCCATTTACCTTTTCTCATTTGAGGTTCTTGAGAGTCCGTCTGCGTATGCCCCATGCCGCTACCCAGTCAGGCATTCGGTGGCCTTCCCTTCTTCAGTCCGGTGAGCCTGTCTTAGAGCATGCTGTTGCTCCATTAAACAGAGCCTTGATGCCTGGGGCTGTACCCTGTACAGGCATGTATTGTGGGCAGGCTTCCTGAGAAAGACTTGGTATGTAGGTCAAGGAAGACACCTCCATTTCTTGTGTCCTCTGAGCTTTGCGCTACCTTGTTCTTCATCTTGGTTATATCTACTACGCTGAGCAGTACTTCCGTATTCTTCAGGATACCCATCCTGCTTTGCTCACTTGCGTTCATCCACTTACCCACTGGGCAAATATTTAAAGAAATCATTTCATGTTTCAGACATGGAACAAAGCACTGTGGTGCAAGAGGGAAGGGCCCCATTTCCCCACCAGGGTCTCCCCATACCTGGGGTATCCATTTACGTAACACTGCCTTCCCTTGCTGCAGGGGGAGGAAGGGGGGCTGCATTGCCCAGACCAGGAACCTGAAAGCCGCAGGTTCTCCTTCCCCGTTCTTGTCTCGGTCTCCTCCACCCTCCTGGCAAGTATGGCTTGCATGTGTTTCAGAGAGGACAGCCAGCCGCTTGCTTCTCACCTCTGCCTCAGAGAATGCTCTCGCTTGTTCTCGGCTACATCATAATTTAAGCATATTCTCTCTTTAAAAGCAACATGTGTGTAGCTAATGCCCATAGACACCGCCGGCTTGCTGTGATTATCCCACAACATGGCAGAAAAACTCCACAGGTTTCTGAAACTCCCCGGAAGCACATCCGACGAATCACACCGCCCCTGCCTCTATACCCTGCTCATATTTTGAACCCTTGGTCCCTAGATGTGGTTCTGTTTTCCAGATCTATGGAACCTTTAGGAGTTGGGTCCTGGCAAGTGCAAGTAGGTCACTCGGGATGGGCCTGTGAGCATGACAAGCATCCCTGTTCCTGCTGTTCTCTGCTTCCTGTCTGCTGGGATGTGAACAACCTCCTCCACCCCTCTCCACCATAAACTATGCTACCAGAATCCCTTCCCTACAGTGATGGACTCTGAAACTGTGAGGAAATAATAAGCCTTTTCTTCGGTAACTTGTTTTTGTCTGGTGTTTGGTCACGGTCTGCACAAATCACTGATAGACCAGCTGAGTTAAAGCCAAAGTACATTTTAAGTAATCTAATCTCAGTGTGGCATTTACTTCACAATCTACATTTGTTGTTAAGTTCCTCTCGCTCTCCCATTCTCAAACTGATTTTTTTTTTCCTAATTATTGTACCTTTGAGGCAAGAGAACAAGGAATTTTCCAGGGCTGGGGCTGTGAGTGGAGTCTGCATGTGTGGCTCTCACCTGGACATCCCCAGTAGATACCCAGTACCCTTGGTGCCCTGTGAGGGGCGGTTTTGTTCACTGTTTATTTTTCCTCTCGGATGTGTAATCACCTCAGGTAGTTATGTTATGGTGACAAGAGAAACATTTGTAGCTGAGTTCCTACAAGTTCCCACAGGCAGCCTGGTGGTCATAAATCTTGATGCCGTGTGAAGTCTCTTTGCATCCAGAGATGGGATAATTCCACTTACCTCACCTCGGCTAAAAGGACGTCCCTGGAAGCAGCCAGGACCTAGGCACTGTGGCCTGCTTTCCTGCCCCTTCAAGAAAGAAATTGGCTTCAAATTAAGCCCAAACTCGTTTGTTTTAGAAACTATCCATTGGGCTTAGAAATGATCTCTTGTTTCCAAATATAAATAGCATCTATAACAGATGACTTTATTTATTTATTTGTTTACTTATTTTAATATTTAATGACTAATGAACCCCAACTTAGTTACGTTAAAAGCAACCGAGTCCTGAGAAATGAACTCTGCCAGGCTGTGTTCTGGAGTGAGACACCATTGTTTATTGGGTGCTGTGGTTTTGTTGTTGTTGTTGTTAAGTGTGTGCCAATCACAGGCTGATCTCCTCCTCCCTTCCTTGCTTTTTTTTTTTCCCCTCAAATTTGGCTTTACCCACTTGCTATTATGGAAAAAAAAAATTTTTTTCCTAGCATCTACGTTCTAGTATGCCACCTCATAAAATTCCTCTGGGTGTGCCCTCTTAAAATGAATGCTCAAATAAGCAAACCTCTGAAGGTCACACATACGCAGACACTTGGACACA
The DNA here is from genome assembly GCA_019843855.1 of Hylomyscus alleni. Taxonomy (NCBI): domain Eukaryota; kingdom Metazoa; phylum Chordata; class Mammalia; order Rodentia; family Muridae; genus Hylomyscus; species Hylomyscus alleni. Next base: position 7,619 of record JADRCC010577872.1, read on the forward strand.
GCATGTACACACCCAGGCACATACACAGAAACACAGACACACACAGAGTCGCAACCCTCCAAGAGCCCTCAAGCTAGGAAATTCAGAGTTCTGAGGAGCGCTCCAGTTTTGAATCCTGGTTTCCAGAGAGGTTAAGATCCTGCTCTGTCCCTGCATAAAGTTAATGCTAATGCTAATACTGCTTCAAAGGAAAGACGGGTTTCTCCTTGAGTGGCCTGTGCACATTGTAACTCGCTGAGCCTATTCTTAGAAGATCTAGGTGGTGTTGGGCATATTCTTTTATAGAATAATGGGGTGTTTATGTTACACAGTCCCATTGTAAGATCAATCAGCCCCTGCCAGGGTTTATAAACACTGTCTGCAGGTGGTCTTGGCAGGGCATCCCAGAAGACAACACTTCATTGTCTGGAAACAGGCCTGCATAGCCCAGAGGGACAGGCCCAGTGCTCTGGACAAAGCTTTGCACTGGCCAGAAGGTAACTGATGGAGTCACAACAAGCAATTCTTAGCTCCTTCCCCAGGGCCTCCTGAACAGTGGACTTCTGAAAATCGAGAACTGAGGGCCCACCAGGATGGGAGAACTGACCCAGAAGCTCTAGCACTCTGACAGCCTTTCTCTTTGCTTTGTAGCTCCTCAGGAAGAAGGTGAATTTTGCATGTTTCTCTCCAATTGTATTTTTTCCAGTTGAGTTTGGTTGGTTGGGTTTACTTGTTTGTTTGTTTGTTTGTTTTAAATAGCAAAAGTGAATAGTGAGGCATGGTTTTGATGGCCTCATATCCTATGTAGGTTTCCCAGAAAACACACAAAAGGTTATTCCTTCACACTTAACCTCCAGCACCACCTGGTGAGAATTTAAACCAGGCTACTGCGTGTTATTTAAGGATAAAGGCAAAGAGAATTGTTTCACAGAAAGCATGCTTATTTAGGAGGACGTCCATCACTGTACTTTGTCCTCGGCTTTCCGTTTGCTCAGCACCAGTTTCAGGCCTCTTGACCATGTGACCTCAGAAGCAAAAGTCCTCTGAGGTTGGGAGTCAGGAGATAACAGTGTCAAGGGCCACCTTTCCTTAAATCTTCCAGCACACTTTCAGCTTCTCTGGGTCAAGGGAGTCCTTTGTCCACCCAAGGGGTCTGACTAGATAGGCTCTCATTCTCTTTCTACTTCCCATAGTCTATTATCCCGTACTTCATACCTTAGTCTACTGCATGCCTCTGGTTTAAAATTGGCTTCTACCCAAGACTATGCTATTGGTCCAGGGAAAATAAATATGTCTGGAGCCTATGCAGTCAGGACCTTGCTTTACACAGTTTTAGGGCTATGAATGCTATCTTCGTATCTCACAGTAAGACCCCACCAGCAGAAATCCATTTTCAAAGAGGGGTGTTAAAAGATGTGGTATTATTCAGAAAAGAATGATCAGCTGAGGGAGACTGTTGTTTTGATTCTCCTTGTAATTTATCTTTCAACGGAGGGCAGCCTGGAGAAGAAGCAATAAACTATGGCTCGCAAATGTCAGGGTGTTGATTCCCAAGGGTGGTGTCCACACCCCCCTTGGTGAGGAACTGTTGTCAAGCATAAATACTTTAGAGGCTTGCTGATTGTTTCCTTACCTCCGAACACCCAGTCTACAGAAACTAGAGGAGTGCTGTTAGTTTGGGTCTCAACCGTTCCCCAGAGGCCCACGTCCCCAACCCGAGGTGGTCTTGTAATGGGATAGAACTTTTAGGGTATAGAGCTGAGATGTAGGAAGTCAGGTCATTGGAAGAAATCCTGCCATCCCCTCAGTCCTTCCTCGATCATTGCCCACTATTGAAGTGAGTGGCTTCCTTCCCCACCCACTCCCACCGTGACATTGTGGCCTGTGGCAGGCCTAAAGCAAAGGTCTAAGCAGCAATCATGAACTGACACCCTGCAAACAGGCATGCTGGTTGGCTTGTGTCAACTTGACACGAACATAGATGTTTTCGGGGGAGTAGAATCTTAATTGAGAAAATGCCTTCATAAGAGTGGCCTTCAGGCAAGTTTGTAAGACATTTTCTTGATGCGTGTGCCCATTGTGGCCATAATACATCACCCAGTAGACTGGTGGGGACCTGAATAGCCAATGCAATGGCAACCACTTGGTTTCACTTAATCCTTTGATTTATTCTGCAATTATACACTGAGAGCGTTCTGTACACCAGTGTCCCTCCAGATGTGAACAAGACAGACCCACTTCCTGCCTTACCCTGAAGTACAAGGGAAAATGAAATTTCTACTAATTGAGGAGTCTAGGTTGTTCATTATTATATATATATATATATAAAATATATTCATATATTATATATATAATATATAATATCCATGAATATCCATGAATATTATATATATTATAATATATATATATATTATATTTAGACCTATATATATATAGGTCTAAAAGCCAGCAGATGGCCAGGTCAGTCAGTCCAGGGCAGAGACTGGAAGACCTAAGTGCAAGAGCTCCTATAAGTATATGGAGGATTATTTCCTGGGGGATGAGTCAGCAAAGCTGACTTACCATATCTCCTGTCAGATGAGCAGCCACAAAAATGGGCCTAAATACCCTTCGTACAAAAAAAAAAAAAAAAAAAAAAAAAAAAAAACAAAAAACAAAAAACAAAAAACAAACCAAACAGCAACAACAAAATGTCTAATAGCGCAACACTCCAGATTGAGTAAATAACATAGTTGGGTTGTGTGACTCATGAACTCATGATCCTAGGGCCTGGAAAGTCCAAAGAGGCCCATTGCTGGCATCTGGCAAAGATCCGCTCCGCAGCACATGGCAGACAAGGGGGTGTGAGTACAAATTTTTTTTTTTGCTTCTGAGGTATCTCACCCACTACCATGACATCAGTTAAGCTTTCTACTGCTGTGACAAAGCACCGTGAGCAAAATCAACCTCTGGAAGAGGCGGCTTATTTTAGGCCTCCTTGTACAGCTCAGCTCGCAAGCTTTTCAGCCAGGATACGTGTGTATGGCAGAATCAACTGTGATCTGTTCAGAGCTTGGCCTCTGTCTTAGTTAGGGTTTCTATTGCTGTGATAAAGTACCACCAGCAACTTGGGGAGTAAAGGGTTAATTTCACTTTCTTCCACATCCCCAGTCTGTCATCCCAGGATGGTAGGTCATGAACTCAGGGCAGGAACCTAAAGGCAGGAGCTGATGCAGGGGCTGTGGAAAGATAGTGCTTACCCATTTGCTCTCCATGGCCTGTCTTTCTTATGCCACCCAGGGCTACTAGCCTAGAGGTGGCACCAACCACAGTAGCCTGGGCCCTGCCATCTTAGTCATCAAATAGGAAAATGCCCTACAGGCCAATCCAACAGGCCGATCATATGGAGGCATCTTCTCAGTTAGGATTTCTTCTCCTCACATGACCCTAACGTTGACATAAAAACTAGCCATCATAGTACTAGAATCAGACAGATGTGGACTGTCCCCAGAACGTTACTTGAGGAAACTGGCTCTGGGCTTTAGCTTCAGAACTTATAAATGGGGCTAAAGGAGTGGTCACATGGTGTTTTTGTGAGTGGCTTTCAGAAGCAGTCCATGAAAAATGAATGTCATGGCGAGAGTTCATGGCGGAATATGTAATGTGAATATAACCCAATATACCCGCTATGAGCGGTGTGCCACCACTGCCATAGTTTTGTGACTTGGTACCTCATCTAACAAAGGATGCTGTCTTAGTCAGTGTCCTATTGCTGTGAAGAGAGACACCATGACCAAGGTGACTCTTAGGAAAGAATGCATTTAGGTGGGGGTTTATTGAGTCCATTGTCGACATGTCAGGTTGCATAGCATCACACAGGCAGACAGTGCTGAAGAGGTAGCAGACAGTTCTACATCTGGATGTGCAGGTAGCAGGAAAAAAGAGTCACTGGGCCTGGCTTGGGCTTTTGAAGCCTCAAAGCCCACCTTTAGTGACACACTTCCTTCAACAAGGCCATAGCCACTCCAACAAGTAGTGCTACTCCCTAAGCATTCAAATACTTGAGTCTCTAAGGGGCCATACTTATTCAAACCACCACAGGCACCACCTTAGCAAAATAGATTTACAGCACCAGATATGTAGCCAGCAGATGCAGGGGTATATGTTTATCAATGAGCCAGGAGAAAAGGGGAGGCAGAGAGAAGAGAGAATTGGAGACTGACTTCTGTTTCTAGGATAATGACACTCCATGACAGTCCAGAATTTTCAGTCTGTAAAGTCCTAAAAAAAGAAGTCTCTACAATTCCCCTTATATTTCACACATAAAAGCTTAAAATGTCGGTGGAGGTTTGGTAACTTTAGCAGGAGTCATAGTGCTCAGACTTCAGAGCTCTGGAGTCCAGAAAGTGCTGGGGCCAGGCATACCAGAGCTGTGATCAGAGCTTAAAGATCTTGTACCTCAAAGACGCTCACAAACCGCTGTCTCCAGCATTTGGAGAAACCAGGAAGGATGTTGGAGACACAGTACAGGCCCAGCCACGTGCCAGTACCTCACTACAGTGGTTACCATAGTAACCCACACGTGCCTCCTGTGTGGGGTACATTTCCAGGACGGAATCCATACTGAGCTTGCCTTCCTCCTGGAGCAATCAGCTCCGAAAGAGATGAGAGGTAGAGCTATCTCCTCTCTGGGAGATGGTGAGGTATTCCTCACATACTTCTTGCTCTCCCCTGCCCCTCTTTCATTGTTGTGCTCTGCCTCCTTTTCTAGAATGTTCTTTGTCATCTTTCATCATTTATAAAGTAAGAATAAGACACAAAGGTGAGTTGAAATGGTTTCCTGGCTTTCTCTCTTTCTCTTCAGCTTACTGAAGAACTGCTGTGATATAATAAAAAACGACCCACAGGGAACCTTAGTGCCGAGCCCTGCCCACAACCCCTATGCTCTGGGTTCCCATGCCTCCGTAAGCCCTACAGGGGAAGCCCTTAGGAAATCCTCAGAGGTGGGGAAGAAGCTGATCACTGGCCACTGTTTTCACAAGGGAGGAAAATGTGTTCCTGTGTGCTACAGAACAGGATGACTACACATGGCGCTTGCATGTGGGTTTTTAAAAGCTAGAAAGGGTTTTGAGTGTTTCCACCACCTATGATGTAATAAATGTCTGAGGGTTCAGACATACACGGTATGTGTTGGTATTCTGTCTAAACTCCACCCCCACAGTTCCTGGCAGCAGCCAGGTATGCTCCTCCCCACAGTTACCTGGCAACAGCCAAGTAGGCCTGGCCCTATAAAAGGGGCTGCTTGGCCCCCTCCTCTTTCTCTTATGCTCTTGTCTCTCTCTTGCTTCTTGCCCCCTTTCTCCCCATTTCCTCCCCCCCACTTCACGATGTCATGGCTGGCCTTTACTTCTCTGCTCTCTCCTTCTCTCTGCCTCTACTACTCTCTTAACTCCCCTTCCCATGCCCTAAATAAACTCTATTCTATAGTATACTGATGTGTGTCTGGTCTCTCAGAGGTGGGCCCATTGAGGCACCCCCTTTCCCCACACCCAGATAGAACACATTCTTAAAGCTCTTTATGTTTTTATGATCACAAGAGTATGTATAGTCCAAAACATGGCATGGTACCCCATAAGTATGAGCGATTCTATGGGCAGTTAAATATTGGCTACTTTGGTTAATTTTTAAAGAGAGGGGAGGGAAGTTAGACAAAAGAAGGAGTGTTATGAATGTTTGCTTGATTTCTGATTTGATCACTAGTGAGGGGTAAATTCTCCTGCCTCTGAAACACTCAGTGGCTTGGTGGCGTCTATATAAAGTAGCCAACGGCGCTCAGACTGCAAGTCTCAGCGTGTCTCCTGCCGCAAAACGGCTGGCCTGCATTGCTCTTAGCAATTGCTGTTACGTTGCATCCATTAGAGGGTTTCTGAGCAGCGAGAAGCACGTTGTGTTGCTTTGACATGAGCATCTCAAGCGCTCAGTTGAGACTGGGTTGTTACTTTACTGTAACCGACCCCAGGAAGTTGAGGCATCCTTTTCAAATGAGAAAAGAAGAAAAGAAAAACCAAAACTCAAAAACTAAAATCAAAAAACAAAAATCAAAACCAAACCAAACCCAAAGCCCCCAGACCCCCAAACCAAAAAAACAACAACAAAAACCAACCAACAAACCCTCTTCTGCTGGTGCTCCCCTGCCCCAAAGTTCTCGTCTGCACTCCTAAGGCTCATAGGCCCGCAAGCTCTTCTTAGGTTGTTCTCGGTCACTCCTCCCTTCTCATATACTGTGCCAAGCCTTGGGGCAGAGCTTTGATGAGCTTTTTACTACCATCAAGTTTTAGTGTAATTGAGATGCACTTTAATACCAGTTGTTGTTGTTTTCCAGTTTTCAGTTTGGCCAGCAATTATTCAAATGCTGGCATATGGGGGATAGAGGGCATTGCTGCATCTGCCCTAGTTAGTTTTAGGTCAGTTTGCCACAAGCTAGAGTCATCTGAGAGGAAGGAGCCTTAATTGAGAAAATGCCTCTGTAAGATCAGGCTGCAGGCAAGCCTGTGGGGTATTTTCCCAATTAGAGATTGCTGTGGGAGGGCTCGTCCCATTGTGGGTGGGGTCACCCTAGCACTGAAGACTCTGGCTTCAGTAAAAAAAAAAAAAAAAAGCAGGCTAAGCAAGCTATTTGGGCAAACCTTTGAGCAACACTCCTCCATGACCTCTTCCTCAGCTCCTGCCCCCAGGTTCTGACCAGATTTGAGTTCCTGGTCTGACTGCCTTCAGTGAATGAGCAGTGACATAGAAGAGTAAGACAGACAAACCCTTTCCTCCCACCTTGCTTTGGTCATGCTGTTTTATCAGAGCAATAGGAACCTTAACAGAGACCGTGTCTATTTATCTATTCATTTTAACTTCTTTATGTTCTTTCATATTACCTAGCTATGCACAGCATGGTATTCACTCGCCAACAATGTAGCATTTTGGAAGAGAGGATTTATTCACTTTACATCAAATCAACATAAGTGAAACTATGTTAATGTACTCTAATTTATAGGGAAATGTCACAACCCAACTTAAATGAGGGGAGGCTACTTTTACGTCTGAAGACGACTTTAAGAAGTTGGTGTCAATTAGACACTTCACAGACACTGTGGATGACTGAATGACAGCTGATATCTAAAGTATGTACAGCAGTGTTATACGTACATGGGGACACATATCTAAAATGAATATTTAGTAATTTTTGTTTTATGGTCCTTCGAGGTGCCAGTTCAGTGGTGCAAAGAGAAAAAGATGGACCAAAGTCATAAGCCACACGACTGTGCTGGAGAAAGGTGTATGCTTCAAGAGTGATCGTCAAGATGCTTTCAATGAAATAGTAAGTAACAATGTGGCTTGAACAATTGTATGAAAAAAATTAGGACAACTCTAGTTATTTTAATAGTATTGAAAGTTATAGATATATTTTCCATGGCCCACTGGAGTGTAAACCATTCCATTTGTGGTACAACTTACCTTGGAGACTGAGTTTACACAGGTAAGGTAATTCTCTGACTATGTTGGAAATACTATGACTGTTTTTCCTCTTAGGGAAAATAGAAAATAAGAGCTATCTAGTGCTGTGACTAGAGGTAATACTGACCCCACTGCACTGTGGGTGGAGCATCTTTTATCTGAAAGTCTAAGATCCAAATTATCATCACATTGAAACTTTTTGATCTAGGCAAGACATCACACACGGAAAGTTATATTCCTGACCTCACGTGATAGATCATGCAGGTACATTAAAAATATCATATAGGATTCACATTATGTTATATGTGTAAGGCATAGATTAACTAAGTGAATTTTATGTTATCGTATGTAAACTTAGCGATATTCAACAGAATGGTAAGAATATAAAGGAAGAGTCAACCAAGATCCATAGCTAGAAAGAGGCAAACTACTAACTCTTCACCTATGTTGATGAATGTATAACCCTTGAAATTTCAGATTTTCTTGATTCTCTAGGCCTTCAGAAATGACCAGTGAAAGTCTAGCATTCTCTCATTTGATTGTAGACTGTCTGTAAGCCCGTGGCTTGTAGTAGTGTATATGCTCTTCTGGGGATCTGCCTCTACCTCCTTTCAGGGTAACTAGACAAATAACTAGGAAATGAGGTGCATAATATTTCATGCTGCTGATGGAAAAGAGTCTATTTTTGCCTGAATCTGAGGAGTTTGTCCAGTCAGTTACCACAGCTGATGGAAACTGCACAAGGTAATGGCTCAAGCTGACTCCGTGGGAGTGCCAGACTAGACTTCAAGATGGCGGAGGACAGCTGGCTTTCCTTCAGGTAGCTCAAACCCATAGTGGCAATTTGCCGCAGAGCTCCCTATATGAGACTTTATGCATTACAGAAGAAAGGAATATCCCAGAGAGAAAACATCACCCTCACTAAGAGACTTCAACTACCTCCCATCCCTTCTACCTGCCCCCTCTCCCCCAGTGAATTTATGGCCATTTACTTAAGAACTACTTCAGCAGAAAGTCGAATTCTACTCGCTCTGGGGGAATGTTGGGGCCAGGCCTTGAGGTGATAAAGGTAAGGCTGCACTAGAAAAGCCATCACACCTCTTGTGTTAGAATGGAGCTCCATGGGAAAGGAAGGGAATAAAATCTTGGCCCAGGTCTGGTCTGACTCTCAGGAGGATGGCAGGGTCCAGAGAACATAGCAAGTATTACACACTTGTTAGTGGTAGCAATGCTTGTTCAGGTAACCTTGCACTTTTCCCTCTGCTTCTGGTCTACGATACAATGGAAACCCACCTGAGAGTTTCTGGAATGGCCATTAGGAAAGGGACCATTAGATAACATTGCCCCCCCCCCCCACTGAAGGTTTAGATTAGTGCCACCTGAATTGTGCAAGGAGGTGATTGCCATCATAGGCCCCATTCAATTCACAGTTTGGCACTCACAAATGAGCTAGATCTTGGCAGACGTTGGGAGACCACTTCAGACTCAATTAAGTAATAACTGCAACTCAATTTCTACACCTTGGCCAAAGCCTGTGGCCTCAGGCTTATTGCATGTAGTCAATGTTCTGGACAATGCTACGTTTATATACAGCAGACAGCAGTCTCATTCATAGTTATGTTAATTTCCTCAGTATGGCTATGACCCAGATCAAAAAGCCCTGAAACTGCTAGATGTCAGCTGTATGCCACACTGGTCCACTGCACTGACAATAGCACCAGGTTATCAGGAAGTGGCAAGCAAGTCAAGGCTCCTTGCCTCATCATATGCTCCGGAAGGTGGGAGCTAAACCCTACAAGGATTTGGGGTCACACCAGTTTGGCTTCAATCAGAGAAGCATGGTGAATGATATACAGCAAGAATGAGGACGCCTGTAGCAGAGGGACTAGATCAGTAATCTGGGTCAAGCTATTCTACACCTGACGTAGGTCTGAATCCAGAAGAAAAGACCGACATGAGGTGTAAGAGAAGAAGGACAGACAGGAGCCCATGAGGACAAACTACACCCTTTTCACGATTCCCAGGATCCCCAGTGACTCTAGGAACTCTGATACTACTCTGATACCATGGTGTGAGCAACTTGGAACTGCATGTGCCGGTGGCTCCAGAAGTTCCCAAAGCTAAGTGAGGATGTGGAACAGGGACGTAGGAAGTAAGCTTGGCCGAGGCCCCACTCTGCAAGCTGAGCTCTCGAGTTGGTGCAGAGTACAAAGGACCATGGCCTCTTTGTGCAGCCGCGTCCAGGGTGCGATGTAAATGGTGTAACTACTTGGGCCTGGAAGAACCTATAGAACCAGAAGGAAATGTTAGCAGCGAAGCATGCTGTGTGGAGTACAGGGTGAGCCCCAACATCAGAGTGAAATTCTGGGCCCCAGGACCCTAGGACAGTGGAGAGGTCTAGGTTGTCTGTAGCAGAGGGCTCATGTCCTCTGAAAAACAGCTCGTAGAATGTCATTGTCTTTGTATAAACTTGGTGTCTGTCCTCGCAATGCCAAGGATTATGGGGCCCAGTCTGCCCATGAAAGAGAAAGGAATCTCTGTACCTAACCCCTTGAAAGAGAGTGGTTGTGACCAATTGATAAGTCTGGGTAACTACACATTGTCCAAAAGTCAATACGGAGAGTATGCTACCATTAGCATACTAAGTAGCCATGCTAGATGCTGCCGAGTTGAAAGGATGCTCCACAGTAGGTGAACCAAAGCTCCTTCCTTGCTCTGACCTCCTCCTGGCTGTACACATGTAGACAGTGGTTAATCAGCATGGCTTCTAGAACTAGAAGCCCTAGAGAACTGGTTAAGATAGCATGACATCTGCTGGCAGCTACCACAGCCAGTTCCACTGAGCCACCATGGTAAGTTCGGACATGTCCTTTGCTTATGAGTCACACAGGAACAGCAGTGGCAGCCTAGAGAGACAGGGACTGAAGGACCATTGATGGTATTCAGGTACTCAAAGCTTTCTGAGCCCCAGCCCTGTTCCCAGGTTGTAGAGACTGGCCATGAGCCAACAGAAGAACCTTTTGCTCCGGTTAGAGACTAGAAAACGAGGGAAAGGAGTCTAGAGTCGGCTCTGGGTATTCTCAGTGATCCGGCACTAGGACCCTGCGTATGCCCAACTCCAAGTGCTCAGGCCCTTCATGTCAAAGGGTGTGATGTTTCCCATGGACCTGATCCATCTTCCAGACACACCAGATCACCTCCAGATGACCTACAGTTTCTGGTGCGGCATCAGTGCCTGCCAATTGGCATGAGCAGGCTGGTATAAATTGTGCAAGCGGCAAAGGAGTCAGCACATGGGAAGCTCCAAGGCCTGGTACAGGCCACAGACATGCCGGGGAGAGTGTCGGGGGCAGTAGGCTAAAAGAACAGGAGGTGGGAGGGATGGGGTGAAGGAGACTATCATAGGTAGTGCCTAATGCACCCCAACAAACAGCAGGCAGCAGGCTCCAATCTGTGACTGTTGCAGTTACCCTTTCAGTTTTTAGGGGATAGGGCCTTAGACTCTAGTGCGTACCCAGACTTCCAGAGAGTACTGAACCCTTGGCATTCTATATACATTCCCTATGCCTACATGGCTACGGTATCGTTTAACTTCTAACTCAGAAGAGATGAACAAAAAAACATTAAAGTAGGACTCTACTGTGGTAAATCTTAAGCCTCATGACTTGTTTATTTCTGTAATTTGGTATCTCACAGGGGTAGCAACCTGAGTGATGGACGCTGCGGGTGTGAGAAGATTGCTATGTTTGAAGGGGGTAAGCTGTATGAAGTGAGAATAGAGCTTCAGAGTTCCTCCCGACTCCCTTTACACACTCCCTTCTCCTGACCTCCTCCTCCCACCAAGAGAATGAACAAAGGCTAGAGGCCCATAGCTCTGTGTCCCTAAGCACCTAGAGGAAAAGATGATCTGAAACAACATTTGTAGAAGGTCTGTGGGGATGCATACTTCCATGGCTACCTTAACACTCCCCCCCCCACATCTGTTCATAGAATGATGGCACCCAGCCACGAATGGTGCAAAAGCAGGGTCTTTGAGAACTGAAGGAAATCTCTTGGAAGTGTGGTGGTGACTGGTCTTTGGACCTCTGAAGTAATGTTTTGTGGGATCTGGTATCTCTGTCCCTCAGGAGGCCTATCACATTACAGTGACTGTAGATTGTAATGGGCTGATGAGCCTCTACATATGTGGCTATGGTGGTAGGTGCTTTTTAAAAACGGAAGCTTCTGGAATTTGCCCTCCATTTTGCAGAATG
>JADRCC010577874.1:18151-31641 GCA_019843855.1 Hylomyscus alleni
AGAGAGAGAGAGAGAGAGAGAGAGAGAGAGAGAGAGAGAAATGGTCTAAGAAAGAAACTTCCAAGTAGCCAAAATACTAAGGATAACAAAGGTCTGAAGTCGATAGTTACTGGTGACTGTTTCCTACTTGAGGAATGTCACCCACAGTTCTGAAACATCACCCTGTTGACTCACAACCATCCTGAGAGAACCATTGTTGTGAACCCCATTTATAAGGAGGCTTCACAAAGATGAGATTATCTTTCTCAAGGTTCCCTAAACCATCTGACTGAGCTCCCCAGATTCTCACTGTGCTCTTACCTTGGGAACATGGAGAAAGCCAGTCCTGCCCGCATCCCCCCATCCCTGCCATCATTTCATAAGGGAAAAGCAAACATAGTCAGGTGGGAAGGAACCATGAGACCAGGAGGTCCCTGAGGAAGTGGGAAAGTGGAAGACCTCTTCTGAATCAGTGAAGGGAGAGTCTAGTGCAGTAGTTCTCAGTCTGAAGGTCAAGATCCCTTTTGTAGGTCAAATGATGCTTTCACAGGGGTCACATTATCAGATACCCTGCATGTTAGATATTTACATTATAATTCATAGCAGTAGCAAACTTATAGTTATGATGTAGCAATAAACATAATTTTATGGTCGGGGGACACCACAGCATGAAGAATTTTATTAAAGGATCACAGTAAGAAGAGTAAGTTAAGAACCACTGTTCTAGAAAGACCCCCGAGTCCCATTATGGAGTCTGCATGGACAAACAATGCATGGGAAAGCAGAGTGGGGTTTTTGGTGGTGTGACACAAGGCTCTGTCCTCAGGACCCACTGTACTGGCTGGTTTTGTGTGTCAATTTGACACAGGCTGGAGTTATCACAGAGAAGGGAGCTTCAATTGGGGAAGTGCCTCCATGAGATCCAGCTGTGGGGCATTTTCTCAATTAGTGCCCTCCTTGGGCTGGAAGTCTTGGGTTCTATAAGAGAGCAGGCTGAGCAAGCCAGGGGAAGCAAGCCAGTAAGAAACATCTCTCCATGGCATCTGCATCAGCTCCTGCTTGAGTTCCAGTCCTGACTTCCTCTGGTGATCAACAGCCACGTGGAAGTGTAAGCTCAATAAACCCTTTCCTCCCCAACTTGCTTCTTGGTCATGATGTTTGTGCAGGAATAGAAACCCTGACTAAGACACCCACTAGTCCTAGATTTTCATCAGTGTTTGGAATAGACACAAGAGAAAGTGGATACACAAGGCAAAACCAAAAAATACGAACAAACAAAAACTCAAAAAAACAAAACAAAAAAAGTTCAAGCAACCTGACTCAAAGATAGACAAAAGACTTCGCTAGAGTTGTCGTCTATGCAGAAGCCAGGGGAGCTTGTGTGATTCCTTTGGAAGAAGCCTTGTCAGAGGCCCCAAGCCCTCACAGAGTCTTGTGGGCCTTTAAAAAGCAGAGGTTGCTCTCAGTGGGATAAAGAGCGGGGATTCTGCATACAGGGAGTTTGGAGGAAGCTCAGGGTTTGCTAACATGTTTCCAGAATTGTTTAAAACAAAAATTTGCAGCTTGCCCCTGTAAAGCCTGGTTTGCAAGGTGTACGCAGTGACATGCACTTTGGGGCCACCAGCTTGAATCTGGGTACCTCAGCTTTGGGCACTTTGTAGTCTCCAAAGAAGAACTAAGGTTCTTAAAACACTCAGTGCCCCCTTTGGAGCCCCATTTCCTCAGCATTAAGACATGAAACCTGGCCCAACATAAGGCCCTGGATCCTGGGAAAGAGGCATAGCCACCATGGCTGGCCAGACACCGGCCAGGGAGTGCCTGGCATCTGGTAATCTACCTACTGTGAGTGACCCAGGAGGTTTCCACACGTTACATATCTCTTCCTTAGGGCTGGTCAAGCTGAAAGCAAATTGTTTCCGTGTGACACAATCCCTGGGCCATTTCATACGCCCCAAATTGTAGGAGACAAAGCAGGCTCAGAATTCAAGGGGGAAACTGACTTGTTCACAGACAGATTCCTGGGCCTCCGAAAGGTGCTTCCTACAGGCATCTATGGATTAGTACATACTTCAGTTTGAGACCATTCTCCCGTGACAGCTCTGCTGCAGAGGTTAAAGGCCATGGAGGAATCGATCGTATTGACTTCTGGAGCTGAGGGAGTCCAGCAGCCCCAGGCCAGCTCACAGGGCCCAGTGCAGCTCATTGAATGTTCTTAAGGAGTCCAGGGGCCCCAGGTCAGCACAAAGGGACCACTGCAACACCCAGAATGCACCGCCCCTTCCCTCTTGGCCATTCTCCATTACCTGACTTGCAAGGAAGGGACTCAGTAAAATCCATATTCTTAATGGGTTAATATTTCAGTGATAATGTCTTAAATTCTAATAACTCTTACTTAATAAACACGGCCATATCACAGCTTGGCCGGCTATAGTTTTATACCCATTTTACAGATGAAAGGGAAAAAAACCAGACCGTTAGAGGTAGTGATTTCAGTCCTGACAGCCTGAAGAGACTTGCTGTACCTCAGAACAGTGTTTCCCAAATCTGGTGCTCCACCCCCAACCCTGACCCCCAGAGAATATTAGCAATGCCAAGAGCAGCAGTTCTCAATTTGTGGGTCATGACCCCTTTGGAAGCTGAACAACTTTTGCACGGGGTCTCCTAAGACCATCAGAGAACACAGATATTTACATTATGATTCATAACAGTGATAAAATTACAGTTATGAAGTAGCAATGAAACTGATTTTATGGCTGGAAGGGGCCACCCCAACACAATGGTCACAACATTAGGAAGATTGAGAACCACTAGCCTAGAGATGTTTTTGGTTGGCATAGCTGAGCGAGTTAGTGACATTCAGTTATAGAAGCTGAGGATGCAAGTGAACATTTCTATACACTGCATAACAAAGGACTGACCAACAGTACTGTGACTGTAGACAGAAGCAGGGTGGAGACACACTGGAGGGACTGCCAGAGGCAGGCATGTGATTAGGCTAGCCTGAATATTTCTAACACACTGAAGTAGATAAATAGAGTAATAAAGCAAGCAGTAAGTACTCATCTTTTCAACACTCAAAAAATTACATATAGATAATTTTTATTAATGGAAAGAAAAAACAACCAACCAACAGAGAAATATCCTTGAGAGTTATTTGGGTTTTTGTTGTTTGTTTTGGTTTTGGTTTGTTTAGGTTTGGTTTGGTTTGGCTTGGCTTATGTTGTTTTACTGTTGTTGTTGTTGCTGCTGTTGTTTTGTTTGGATTTTACAAAAGCCAATCTCATATGATCAAAAGGGTCAACTGAAATACTTCTCTTCAAGCTAGGGCTGGTATGTCTGAGTACCTTGGAAGCTAGCCACAGTAGTTCACAGTAGTTGACCTGCAGCCGCCATGCGAATCCTGACCTACACTGAGTACATGATGCAGAAAGTCTCCCAATGACTTTTCCCAACTGTCCTGTTAAAGACTACCACAATGTCCCTCAATGTACCCCTTCCCCAGAAGCTGTGGCTGGGGAGGACCTCCTTCTCCTAGGAAGGGTGGTCTGAGGCAGTATGTAGGGCCTCAGAGATGCCTTCTGATTATGATGGAGTTGGACTGGTCCTGTGGTTGCTTCCGTTTGTGAGTATGCTCTCAGAGGGTTTACTCCTGGGCAGACATCTTGAGTCCTGATGGGTGCTGTAAGGTTGACACAACACCCAAAACCTAGGGCAGGGTGGGAATGGCATCTGGGAAGGCGCAAGAGCCCATTCCCCAGAACTTCCCCTCCCCTGGTGCCTTGGTGAAGTCAGGGGGAAAGTAAGAGGGTGAGGAGTGGGGAGTCCACCAGAGCACACCTCTCAGGGACCAGTGGTCTCTCCTTATGTCCTCTCCAAGGTTGGGACTTACCTTCTCACCAGGCCTTTCCTCATTGTTATCTTATGTAGGCTCTCAGTGAGAGCCAAAGTACCACCTTCTGGAACATGTGCATCTGTTACCCAGAGTGAGACTTGTTGGTGCCCCTGAAGAACATTCTAAGAGAGAATCAGTCCTGGGCTTAGAGAGCAGCAGACATAAAACAGTCCGAAGGAGAGGCTCAGAGATAACAACTATCTGTGTAATCAGAGTTAGTGCTTACGGACACCAGCCTGGTACAGTAAGACGGTCCCAGCCATCTGCACGGTCAGGAAAGCCAATGATCCGGAACTTGGAACTCTGAAAGCTGGAAGTTGCCTCCCTGTTGAAATTTCTTCCTTTTGTATCGCAGTCACAGTCAGCCCGAGTCCATTCAGAGAGGCTGAACTACTGCGGGTGCTGGAGAATAAAGAGCCCATAATCTAGTTTGACCTCACACTGCTAGGGAGCTGGTCTGTCTTGTTTCTTCTTCAGGGAGGGCAGTGGGGAGGTCCAGTCAGGATCGACCACCCCTGTGAGGCAGCTGCAGCTTCTAGGCAGGGCAGGAGACACAGAGGAGAGCCCGTGGGTCTCTGCAGGGTGAGCACAGTGAACTTTTCTGCCATCTCTTCCGCCCTGTACAAATCTCACTCAACCATATCTGAAAGGAAGTCTTGTACATTTGTTTTTAGTTTGTTTGTTTCTATATTTCTATATCTCGACATTTGTTCCTGTATCTTAACCCCCTTCCTGAGTGTGCTTGAATATGTACATGTGTATGTATAGTCCTCTGAATTGAACATACCTCTGTTATTCTCCACTGACTTTTGAGAATCTCTTTAAAATCTGATAGGAAAATATTCACCATGGCAGGAAACCTACTAGTTAAGGTGTGTGTGTGTGTGTGTGTGTGTGTGTGTGTGTGTGTGTGTATGTATGTGTGTGTCTCTGTGTATGTCTGTCTATGTGTATGTGTCTGTGTGTGTGCTTATGTGTGTCTGTCTGTGTGCCTGTGTGTGTGTATGTGTGCCTGTGTGTGTATTTGTCTATGTGTGCCTGTGTATTTGTGTCTGTCTGTGTATTTGCATCTGTGTGTGTGTGTTCAGGATACGTGCCTCCATATATGCTCTGTTTCCACACATGCTTTATGCTGAAGAGGGAAGAGGGGAGGAAAGAGTCAACAAGACCAACAGAATGCAGAGCTGCAAACTCGGCCCTGGGAGGCCAGCGTCCTTCCCCCACAAACCAGCTGCAATTTCAATCAATTCAATCAATGGGCAATGTTTGCTGGTCATAAAAATAGCCCAGAGGTTGCTGGTCAGCGGCTCTAAGATGGATGACCAGTGGCCCTGGAGGTCCCAAAGGTCAAAGATGACTATCACCTTAAAATGTAATCTGCACTGGCCCCTGGCCCATGGCCTGGTGGGTGGGACAGACACCGATGGCCATCTGCTGCCACCTCTCCACCAGGCAGCTTTCAGCTCCAAGCTGTTAGACCTCAAGAATCTCCTGGTCTTGCTGTCTATACCCCTCACCCGTGGCCTGGTGCCACTGCCCGCGGAGTATACTTTCTCTCCCCACAGCTATCAACATGATATCCCACAGGGAGTGCAAAGGAGCTAGAGGCCGTTTCTCTCATGACCCCTCTGCCTCTATTCACTAACAAGTCTTCCCTTCATCTGCTTGAAGGGGCTGCTAACAGTCTAGATATTCCCGTGCCCATCAGCCTTTATTGGCAGCAAGAAGCTATGATGGCAGCCAGTCCTTTGTTTTCCCATCATGTGACAAACAAATTCCTACAGTCACCTCCTCTCCATCCCTGATGGCTGTGGGCTCTCTGCATTCATTTGGTCCATCTGTCCACACCCAGTTTTAGATTTCCCTACAGGTTCTTCACCTGAGACAAGCTTCTCTGTTCTTGGTAACCCAAGGAGGGCCTCAGAATGCTAGTCTTCAGCAGGGTTTCATTTCTCCATTCCTTGTTTGTTGAATATCATGTTTGTTATCCTTGTTATAGGCATTTGGATCCATGAACATTCCCCTCCAGCAGACTGCACTAGAAGATAAGACATCTGAGAGCCATGCAGAAAGGGCCTGAGCTACATACAGCTGCACCAGGATTACACATTAGAGTGCTTCTACCCTAGCTGAAGGCTGGCACTGGTACAGGGTTGCTGAAGAGGTCTGCCTCCTGGAAATCCACTTCCTCCCACAAATCATTGCAGTTTGGCTATTTAATGATCGGCATGTCACCCGAAGATGCAGTATTTCCCAAAAGTCAGGAAGCAAATAAATTATTACAGTTTAAAAATGAATCTATTTATTGATCTTCTTTTACACTATTAATGCTAATTGTTTTTCATGGTGCATGCATTTGTGATTCATCAAAATGAATTCTTAACGAATTTCCAAACACAAAAATTATAGCAGGACAGCAGTAGAGCCAAATCATCCCTCCATTTTTCAAAGATTTTGCTCTGAAAGGCCCAGTAATATAATATGAATCACACATACCTGTCTCTAAGATTTGAGAAATTGCTGTGAGCATCAATAGATGAGTAGGTGGACATTGCAACCACATAATTTGGGTGCCAACTATATGTTAGGCCTTGGTCAAGGTTGTTCACAAACGCTGTTTCATTGACTACTCTCAAGATCACTCATAGTCCATGATGTCATTCTTACTTTAATAAGAAATGAAGACAAAGGGAGTCACACAGCTATCAGACAGAAGTGCCGGGAAAAAGGTCAGTTCTCTTTGGCTCTACATACTTACTCCTTCCACCTGGTCACAGTAAATGTGGGGATGATGTCAGTTAGCTGAAGCAGGCTGCCCATCTGTCCCTCTCAGGGTTGACCTTGGATCCTCCTGTCAGATGGATCTAGATCCATAGGAAGTCATGGATAAATCTCAACAATTAAATTGGACAGAAGTCCCCTATGCCCTCTTGCCTGTTTTGGTGGGGATCTTTGTCCTTTCTACTTTCTCCTTAGTGACATTTTAGCTAGATATGTGGTTCCAGCTACTTTCCAGCTGGCTATAGCCATGTGACTAACAGGTTGTGCTTTGACTTGATACAAGCCAAAGAGAAGCTTTGCAATCTCTTCCCATGCATCTTTCTGCTGTGTGGAATTCAGACATGATGGTGGAGAGGAAGTAGCCACAGCAGACCATTAAAAAAATGTGATTAGTATAGAGACACAAGATTTTAAAAAATTAAAAAGTTTGATGTGGTGGTACCAAACTGTAATTCCAACACTTGAGAGACACAGGTAGGAACAACAGGGGTTCAGGGTCATCCTTGGCTACACAGAAGTCTGAGGCTATATCTTAATTCCAATCCATCCCCCACCCCTAATCCCAACAGAAAAGAAAAAAGAAGATTGAAGGAATAGGACTGTGGACATGGAGGTGGCTCAAGTGGGCAAAAGTACTTTAGTCCCTGGGTCCTATATGGGGATAGCAACTTCTGAAAGTTATCTTCTGACCTCATATAAATGATGTAGTACAGAGAGAGGGAGGAAGAGAGGGAGAGAGAGAGGAGGAGGAGGAGGAGGAAGAAAGAAAGAAAGAAAGAAAGAAAGAAAGAAAGAAAGAAAGAAAGAAAGAAAGAAGGAAGGAAGGAAGGAAGGAAGGAAGGAAGGAACGAAGGAAGGAACGAAGGAAGGAACGAAGGAACAAAGAAATGAAGGAAGAAAGAAAGATCAGGGGAAAAAAAACCCTTGATGCTGACGCTCAGGATGGTGGTGGTGGGGGCATTAGGGCCTTGAACTGCGTGTGAATGAGAATTAGATCCATACCTTGTATTTAAGCCATTGAGATTTTCATCCTCTGTTAAAGCAGTGTACTGAGTGGGTTTTGTCAACATAATACAAGCTAGAGTTACCTGGAAAGCGGATTCTCAGTCGAGAAAAATGCATCCATCAAGTACGCCTGAAGGCAAGTGAGGAGGGTATTTTCTGGAGGAATGATGGATGTGGGAAGACCCAGCTCGTTGTGGGTACCACCACCCCTGGATTGGTTGTATAAAAATATCCAACCAACCAAACTAAACTACTCCTCTCCCCCCCCCCCCCATCCCCCCCCCCCCAAAAAAAACAGGCTGAGCAAGTCATGGGGAAAACAAACAAACAAACCAATCAGTAGTGTTCTTCTGTGGTCTCTTCTTCAGTTCCTGCCTCCAGGTTCCTGTCTTGAGTTCCAGCCTTGACTTTGCTCAATAATGCCCTGTAATACAGACGTGTAAGGCAAATAAATATTCTCTCAGGTTGTTTTTGGTCACAGTGTCATTATCACAGCAGTAGAATGTGAACTAAGACAAGCAGCAAGCCCAAAACAATGTGAGGCTCAACGACCGAATCTCTGATATCTGACATGGAACATGGGATTGTGTCTGTGTGCATTTGTACATATGTGTGCCTGCACATCAGAGTGCATGCACATTCGTGTACAGGTGCAATGTAGAGGGCAGAGGTCAACATTTATTCTTCCTTGGTTGCTCTTCACTTTGTATTTTTTGGGATGGGATCTCTCCTTGAACCTGGAACTCACTGATTTTGTTTACTGGCTAGCCACTCTGCTCCAGGGGTCAGCATGCCTCTGCTCTCCCAATGCTGGGAGGCCATTCTTGACTTTCATGTGGAATCTGGAGAACCGGAAGTCATGCTAGAGCAGCAAGCACTTTACCAGCTGATTCATCTCCTGGGGCCCAGAAAAGTGGTTTTTTGTTTGTTTGTTTTTTAAGATGCATGCATTTGAATGGTTTTAGGCTTATCTTGAGTTGTCTTAGTCAGAGCCCTGTAAACCCATCAGTTCTTATAATAGGAATGCCATCAAGAAAGCAGTTTGACAACAGAAACAGAGGCAGAGAGAAGTTTGAAGATGAAGCAAGGAGTTGGTACCCAAGTAATACCAGGAGCCTCTGGACCTGGAAAAGGCAAGGGAGAGGTTCTTTCTGCCCTAGGGCCTCTGAAAAGTGAAGGCCCTGCTGACACTATGACTCTAGTCCAGTCAGGGTGATTTTGGTTTTATTCCAAATGATGAGATAATTAATTTGTGTTGCCCCGGGCTACTGCATTGAAGTAATTTGTTGTAGCAACAACAGTAAATGGACACAGCAGGAGATCCTAAAGAAATAATTCAGGGCCGGAAAGAAAGAGCAAGTTTGGGTGAAGCAAAATGCGCTTTACCCTGCCTCCTTGTCTAAGTCAGGGTTTGTATTTCTGCACAAAGCATCATGACCAAGAAGCAAGTTGGGGAGGAAAGGGTTTATTTAGCTTCCACTTCCACATGGCTGTTCATCACCAAAGGAAGTCAGGGCTGGAACTCACACAAGGTAGGAACCTGGAGGCTGATGCAGAAGCCATGGAGGGATGCTGCTTACTGGATTGCTTTCCCCGGCTTGCTCAGCCTACTTTCTTATAGAACCCAGGACTACCAGCCCAGGGGTAGCACCACCTACAGTGGGCCCTCCCCCATTGACCACTAGTTGAGAAAATTCTTTACAGCTGGATTTCATGGAGGCATTTCCTCAAGGGAGGCTCCTTTCTCTGTGTTAACTCCAGTCTGTGTCAAAACCAGCCAGTACAACTGATCCCTTGTCAACTTGACACACATACACATCACTATTAAGCTTCAACCCTTACTTTCCTATTCATCCCCAAGATCTAAATAACTTTAAAAGTCCCATAGTATTCTTACAATTAAAAGTCTCTTAACTGTGGGCTCCACTAAAATACTTTGTTATTTCATGAGGAGAAAATATCAGGGCACAGTCACAGTCAAAAGCAAAATCAAACTCTAACCTTCCAGTGTCTGAGATCCACTCATGATCTTCTTGGCTCCTCCAACGGCTTGGGTCACTTCTTCAGCTCTGCCCTTTGTAGCACACAGCTTGTCTTCTAGGCTCCAGCTGCCTGTACTTCACTGCTGTTGTTGTTCATGGTGGTCATCTCACGGTATTAGCATCTCTAAAACACTGCTATCGTCTACTGCAACTGGACTGTGCTTTCACAAATAGCATCTCATAGGCTTTTTTCAACTTCTCTGCATGACCCCTTCAGTCCTGAGCCTTCAGCTGCCAATGAGTCTGAGACCTTCACCAATGATCTCTCCTGGCCTCTCACAGTGCCAAGCATCAGCTGCTACTCCTTCATGTTTCAAAACCAGTACCACCTGGGTGACTCTTATACATTACCAAGTCTAGCTGCCTATGGAACACAGCTTCTCTGTGCTCTTTGGAAACACTTCCCGGAAGACTTCACCTTAGTGATGCCCATCTCTTCTTAATCACTCCTAATTTTTTAGCTCCAGCTAACTTGCATCAATTGTCCCAGTAACACACAGATTTCGCATTAGAAGTTCTGGTATCTTGTTAATCACAGCTGATTCTTCAGCCCCAGCTAACCAAAACCACAGAATCTCCACAATCAAAATAGCAATGGGCCGGGCAGTGATGGTGCACACCTTTAATCCCAGCTCATGGGAGACAGAGGAAGGCAGGTTTCTGAAATCAAGGACAGCCTGGTATACAGAGTGAGTTCCAGGACAGCCTGGGCTACAAAGAGAAACCCTGTCTTGAAAAAAACAAAAAAACAAAAAACCAAAAAAAAAAAAAAAGAGCAATGGCCCTGATAAGAGTCTTTAATTTTCCCTCTGAAATGTCACAAGCCAGGCTTCCATTATTTGCACTGTTCTCAACATTATCTTCCAAACTTTACAGAACACCCCACAGAGCTCTTAACACCCAATGGTTCTTCTAGCTAAAGTTCCAAAGTCTTTCCACAGTTCTCCCCAAAACATGGACAGGTTGTCACAGGAATACCCCACTATGCTGGTATCAATTTCTGTCTTAGTTAGCATTTTTTTTTTCCTGTGAACAGACACCATGACCAAGGCAACTCTTATAAGGACAACATTTAACTGGGGCTGGCTTACAGATCAGCAGTTCAATCCATTATCATCAAGGTGGGAGCATGGCAGCATCCCGGTAGGCATGATGCAGGAGGAGCTGAGAGTTCTACATCTTTATCTGAAAACTGCTAACAGAGTACTGGCTTCCAGGCAGCTAGGATGAGGGGGCTTCCAGGTAGCTAGGATGAGGGTCTTAAAGCCCATGCCCACAGTGACACACCTACTCCAACAAGGCCACACCTTCTAATAGAGGCATTCCCTGGGCCAAGCCTATGCAAACCATAACACTCCTCAATTACTCCAGTAATCATTCTCTCACTCTTCAAGGTCTAGTAGCAAACCCATTGAGCCATTAAGGCCCCACCAAATAGCTGGCTCTCATGCTGACCTCAGAAGAGGTACTGTCACAGGAGATGAGGAGCAGAACAGTGTGACCCCAGTCCTGATAATCTGTCATTAGGTATAAGTGACCTTTCTCATGCAAATCCCCTGGTCATGGGGTCATGTTGCTTTGGTACCTCAGACATTCATAGAAACAAAATGAGGCAGTACTCATTGTATGAAGGCAGCAGAGGCTTAGCAGGCAGGAGCCATGTGTTCATATGAGAATGCATCTTCCTAGAATTACCAATGTAGTGGGGCTCCACTTGCCTCTTTGTACCTTTGGCTCTCTCCAGTTAGGGAAACTTGACCTCAAAATCCTAATCACAGTTTCCCAGAAGATGATAAACAAGCAGTTGGAACTTCTCATTTTTGCCCCAATTGTTTGATGAGAGCAATAACTCAACCAACTTTACTGGCAGCAAATCTCCATTTGTGAGAGAACCATCACGGTAAGGAAGACAACCAAGAGTCACCCAGATGTTGACATCATCAGACAAAAGGATGAAGGAAACAGCGTCTTTCCATGACCTCAAAGCCTCTCCCATGGAATGCTCATTAAACGCTCACTACAAAATCATAGTTTGTTGACATAGTTCACAGATATCACTTCATTGAAGGGACCAAAAGAAAACCACAGGGAAAGGCCCATATCCAGCATAGACTTCCTGACACAGAGGGACATGTCTGTGTGTGTGTGTGTGTGTGTGTGTGTGTGTGTGTGTGTGTGTGTGTGTGAGAGAGAGAGAGAGAGAGAGAGAGAGAGAGAGAGAGAGAGAGAGAGAAAGAGAGAGAGAACCATGGCTGTCAGTTCTTTCCGTTCCCCTTAGCTGAAGCAGGCTCTGTCAATCATCATGGCACAGTTGGGCTAGCTGCCCAGTGAACTTCAGTGGACTGTCTCCACTCTTGACCTCACAGCTCAATGAAGCACTGGAATTACTGACACATACTACTGTGGTCAGCATTATGTGACTTCTGGAGATCTGAACTCTGAGCCTCACGCATGCAGAGCAAACCCTTTACCCATGGAGCCGTTCTCGATTCCTTACTTCTCCATTATTCTTGCAAAAGTGTATACTCTGCGCCTAACCATGGGAAGCATCAGACAAAAACCACACCAGAGACTCACAGATGATAGAAAACACCTCCACAGTGGACAGGATGACTGGACTCTATCTACACAGAGTAACCTGTATTCTTACAGTGTCAAAATCACAAGTGACAAAGGAGCCTATGGCCTGCTAGGGATTGGAAGAGTCTAAATTGGTATCAGAATCAATGATCTTGGGATCCCATGGTGAGTCTTGGACCAGAAAAAGAATATTTACTGAGACTTTTGGTAAAATCCCAAGGCTGTAGCTTAACTTAATACTGCTCAATTTTAATTTACTGCCCTTGATTATTGAACTATGATTATATCACGTGTTTATATTCAAAGGTGCTGAGTAAGGGTATGTGGCAGTTCTTTCTAAAGTTTGCTTATAAGTCTGAAATTATTTCTGAGCAAACCGGGTGGGGAGGGGGAAGCCTTCACAATTTATTAAATGGTTCCATATTACTGATTGATCTTATTCTGGTGATAATCTCTCAGCATGGTGGCATCATCTATATTTCCTGGAGAGGAAATGGCCATAAATGAACTAAAGCCGCACATCAAGAGCCACTCTTCACAAGGGCTACATGGACCTGAAGCTTGCTACTGAGTCTCCTTCTTCTGTACACTATTACCTTTCCTACAAGACAAACTGGTTTCCATTCAATGTCCCATGCTGTGTTTCCTTACAAAGAGCTGGTGCTGTTGAAAGGGTTGTGGCTCTATGTAGACAACAGCCCTGCTCTGCGGCTCTCTTCGTGTACTTGGGTCTCCCTTCCTTGATGGCTTCACGGGCAAATACTGCAGTGCCAACCAGCCTCATGCTGGCAGGCTACAGGTTCCCTAGTGATCGTCTCTTTCTGGGTCTAAAACAGGGCATCCTTGTGCCAAAGCAGAGTTCTCTAGCGCACCAAGGGCTGGACAGAATGTCTCTCACGCTCTTAGCCAAATGCCGAATGCACCAGGTGCTTTGGATTCACTTGGTTCTAGCTGCATTGGATTCAGGCCCCAATCTGTAAAAAAGTCATTGGAAAATAGATACTAAACTGGGAGTGAGGATGCTTGGATTCTGAGCCCAGTTTTTCAGGGATTTTTATTTATTTATTTATTTTATGTGTATGAGTACACTGTAGCAGTACAGATGGCTGTGAGCTATCACATGTGTGGCTGCTGTTGATCTCAGGACCTCTGCCGGCCCCACTCACTCTGGCCCCTCCGCTCGCTCTGGCATAATTTACTGCAGCTTTCTT
>JADRCC010577876.1:0-16270 GCA_019843855.1 Hylomyscus alleni
GGCATTGTACAGGACACTATTATAGTACAATCCACTCACAAGCGGCCACTTTGCTTACTCTACAGCAGTGGCTTCTACACTAGGGACTTAGAGATGCTGAGGTTTAGCCTTGCTAGTAAGACTGGGCAATAGTGTCTGAGAACGGGGCCCAGGCACCTGCACTTCCAAGAGCCTTTTATGATTGGGCTGAAGCCACAGGGGCTATAACTAGGTGTTTACCACACCGCGCGGTTCATGGAGATGGAAAGCTTTATTCATTCTGCTTGATTATTTTTTATTAGTTTTCATTTAAATGAGAATGGGTCAGACAGGCCATCTCACTTGTAACAATGTATCTATTTATGGTTTTGAAATGGGATCTCTATGTAGTCCTGGCTGTTATGGAACTTCCAATGTGGACTAGACTGGACTTCAACTCATAGACATTTGCCTGCTTCTGCCTCCCAAGTGACATGATTAAAGGCACACACCACCATACCTGGCCTGACTTGCTTTTTGTGTATATAATAAAAAGTAAAGAAGTGTCTTCATCAAATTTGTTAGGCGGTATTAGAGTGCTAAAAAGAAACCAGTATTGTTTTTATACAACTCTCTTATATGAGCTTCCTTTACTTCAATGGTTGACTGAAAACAGATAACATATGTAAATGTATACAAAGTTACATACATGATTGTAGACATGGAGGACCCACATGCACATGGACACATGTGTATGAGTGCATGAGCTCGTGCATGCGCGTGCTCACACACACACATGCACACACGTTTTAGATGTGCTACAGAGTCTGTGTACATATATGTAAGCTCCAGAGCAGGCCTGCCAGCTCCAGTAGAAGCTGAACTGTGCATCTGCCCACCTGCTCTGGTCGTATCCAGAACCTGACTGAGGTCACGCAGCATGTGGAACATAATTTGTGTAAGTTCCTATTATAAAAAATTTAGATTGTCAGATCATTGTTTTCATTTTCTTGATGGTCTAGTTTTTTTTAAAACCTTTTTTTTTTCATAATGCTTTGAGCATGATGTTATAAACATTTAATTCCTGCATTTAGGAGGCAGAAGCAGGTAGATCTCTCTGATTGTGAAGCCAGCCTGGTCTACATAGTGAATGTGAGGTCAGTCAGGGTTGTATAGAGAGATCCTGTTTCAGAAAAACAAACAAAAATGTTCACATAATGAATAGCTATGTATTTTGGGGCTCTGTAGGATGAATACCAGAAGTCGTTAAATGTATCAAAAAGGTTGATACATTTAACTATCCTAAAATAGAATCTTCAAAACCTTTGTGTTTGGAAAAAAACTCCAGACACAGCATCAAGAATGCTACATCCGAAAAATCAGGTGGTAGTCTGCATGACCTAGGGTTGATTTCTTAATTTACAGGATCCTTTATGAGTGGGTGGAGACTCATATGTGTGGTCGTAGGGTATAGTGGAAGCAAAAATGGGAATAATATATCCATATGTGTATGTATACATCTTCTCAGGCATGTATGTAGAAAGGACTTGGTCTCTTTTTTAAAGGGAGCAGAGTTTATGTTCGTAGTTATTATTGTGAGCAGGGTATGCTGTGGATTGGAGTATGAACTGATGTGGCACTGGCATGCAACCTTGCAGTTTTCATCCAAGCACATTATGTACATTAACTCTTGTCCTCGTTCTCCTGTTAAGAATGTATCTGATGAGTAGATTCCCAAAACCATAGGACATAGACGCCACACACATGTGCATCCATGCATTTCTTCTAATGACCAAATCCTGGAACCCAGTTAGCATTTGAGTAAGAACTTAGTATGTAGTACCCTAGAGGCATCTCTAAGGACCATTACTAAGTACAGAGGCAGGTGGCAGAACAGCGAGTGTACAGCAATGCCTTTTCTGATTATAGACATGAAAAAAAATCTATATCCAAATAAAAGGATCCCAATGTGCCTCAGAGGACCCCACAGGTGCTTAGCAGCACGTTGGCTATTTACTGCATAGTCTCATGCTGAAGTACATATGCATATCTCATGTGGTGGGATCCCTTTTAATTAAATGCAGTATAGGTTTATCGTAGTATGCAGAAAGTAAATCAAGAGGTCAACAGCTGGAAAACACTTCTGTTTTGTAGTCTATGCGACTATGTGGCAAGCCATCAAGACACATGGATGAGTTTCTTTTCCTCCTGCGTTCTCGTTCTGTTCCTTGTTTAGAGAAACCCACACTGCTTATTAAGTACTCATAGTGCCTTGTGGTCTCCAAGCATAATCCTCCCTGCTCTTCTCTGGTGTTCCATGTCCACTCTGAGAATCCTCTAAACCAGAAGGCCTGTCACAGTCATTTTGGGGGCCTGGTTCCTATGGTAATAAGAAAGATTTTGATATATCAGTCATCCTATAGATTCCGGCTATCAGTGATTCTTATCAACAAGAATTGTAGTGTTATTATTAATGGATACAGATTTTTAAATCTGCAATTGGTTTGAAAAATGAGTAGGTTCTCTGTAACTGTAACAGGCCTTCAGAGAAAGATGGTCCATGGGAGGCAAGAAGGCAGTCCTGTCCAGTGGGAACCGAGAACCTGGTGTTGGTTCAAACTTCCGAAGTCTGACCCCGAATGCTTTATTTTAGGCATATGTCAGCTTAGCACAATTTGGGGAAAACTTCTCTGGTGATAATTAATCACGCATGCCCAACAGAGCAAACATAAATCTCTTTGAGGAACAAAATACACTAAAATAAAAATCAGATGTGGCTACCTAGAAACGTTGTAAAGTAGGCATGATACCTTCCATAAAGAGGTTCTCTAGATTGGCTGAGGAAAACGGACTTTTGACAAGAGTCTGCGGGACGGTCCAGTGTTGTCTCTAGCCACACAGGTAGTGCAGAGGTCACCAGGCTGGAAGGCACATCCATTCCCAGCCTTCTGGGCAGATCACGAGTATCGAGTTCTTTCTCTTGAAGGAACAGCACTGTGTGTTTGACTTTCCAGGTTCCCTGGTGCTTATCAGCGAGCCCAAGACCCCAGTGCCTCCCACACAAAAACCTGAGAGAGTTACAAAATGCCTGTATTCTATTCTTCCCCTTGCTTTAGAAGCCTGGATCTGAAGAAGCTAGGAGAGAGAACAGATTGTAGGGCCAGCAAGCAGCAGGTTAGATGTTCCCAGCCTCATCCACACGGAGGTACAGATGTACGTTTAGGAAAACCTGCAAAGCGTGAATTTAAGGAATTTTCAGGAGCTTTAAAACATTTCGCTTTTTAATTGACTTTCTCAGGCTAGAATGATGCTGGAACGATGATGCGGGGAAGGGGCTTACTTCAGGAACAGAGATGGCTAGTTCTGTGTTCATCCCTCGGGTCCCTTCCTGTGTCTCCAGGTGGTTCCTCATGGACCACTGCTCCCAAGCCCGGAACCTTCCCATCCATCTGAACTATCTGAGTGGCATGAAGTGAAACTTGTTTTCTGTCCTTGAAACAGTACCAGGAAATAAAATTAACTATCTGATATGCTCCCTTATATAGCTGTTAAACTCTTAATAGTGCTGAGCCTGGAAAATCAGAATCAAGGCCATCTTGCTTTTTCATAATCATGGTTCTTTCATCTCAAATATGAAAGCAGTACAGAATCATTATGCAATAATGAAACCAAGCTTGCTACAAAGAATATTATCAACTAGTCACATTTTAATTTGCATATATAAATATAAACATAAATTACTTTTATTTAGTGACCATCTTTCAAACTCCTTGTGAGTGTCAGGTGCTGTTGCAGATTCTAAGACCGTTATTTAGCAAGTCTAACATACTTCTCCTGGAGTTGGTGTTCTAGTGGACACAACATCCTTGTATGCATGTACTCCACCTTTACAAACAGCGACATATTTGTACACTGACTATTGCCCTTAATACCTTTATTAAAGATATACCTATCTATCTCACATAGCTGTATTCTATCTCACATTTTCTTGGAATTTGCTTAGTAATTTGACACATGTCATCCTGTGTCTCATGTTCAACAGGAGCATCTGCTGTGTGAATGGAAACACTACCTCGAGGTCTCCTATTCGGTGTAGCACACATCCTCATTAGAGGTCCAAATCCATCACTTCTGAGAAGTCTATACACTTGAGCGTACTGGCTTCATGTCCCGTCACCTCTTCTGTTCCCATTTCCTTCCACCTGTGTTTCATCCTTCCAGGGGCCTTCTTGCCTATCCCTCCAGATATTCCAGGCTTGCTTTAACCTGTAGAGCCACACTCACCACCAGCCCTTCTGCCTACTGAATTCTCCCAACTCAATATGCTGGTTTCTGTCTCGCCTCTGCATGGTTGACACTGCTTTCTTTCTTTTTTTTTTTTTTAAAGATTTATTTATTTATTATATGAAAATACACTGTAGCTTTCTTCAGACACACCAGAAGAGGGCGTCAGGTCTCGTTACAGATGGTTGTGAGCCACCATGTGGTTGCTGGGATTTGAACTCAGGACCTTTGGAAGAACAGTCAGTGCTCTTAACCACTGAGCCATCTCTCCAGCCCGACACTGCTTTCCTTAGGCAGCTTGTTCTTGCTAAAGGACTCTCCAGTTCTTTTCTGCCATAGCCCTCCATTTTAATATTTCCCATTAGCAATAGGTTATTTAACTTTTTATTTCTACTATTTTAAAATGTCCTCCTTTCACCCCAAAGTGGGCAAATCTTGTTTGTTGCTGTCTTTCACAAGTACAAGACTCAGAATAAACTTTCCAGAAGTATCTATGAGTCAGAGAAAGAGGATTATGAGGCTTAACCTTGTTTTAAAATAGATGATTAAAAAATTATCTGAGAAGAGTTTAAGCAAAATTGAGTGCTTTTCTGTCATTAATTGATATTTAGACAAGAAATTTCCCTTTTTAAACCCAGTTTGATCATTAAAGACTTTTCTTCTTTAGCTTTATTCTGTAGAATGAAAATTTTGTATCTAGATCTATTAGAGATTGGAGCAGACAAGTACCTCTCCGACTTCTTCCATTTCCCCCTGCACAGATGCTGCACTAACAGCATCCTGTCAGTTCTATATAATATTTTGATTGGAAGGCACATCTGGGACTCCTATATAGAGAGAGCCCTTCTCCTGGCCCATTCATGATGGGGGTTCCTGTTCAGCTTTCGCTTTGTGGGTTGCAGGGAACCTTTAATATAATCCCATCACAGTTCCTGGATAGATTTACTTATGGGAAAATAGGTCTCACCGGGAATGATCAGTGGCAGAGCTGATGTAACAGCTATCAAGGAGCTTTGTACTAGGCCACGCTAGATTGCTTCAGCCCCACAAGTCTTCTTTGTGCCCCCTCCAATGCTTTAAGTGAGACTTGAAATGAATAAAGACCCCCCAAAGGCAAACAAGGAGGGTCGAGAGTACAACTGAGCTTTAAGTTGAGTTTTGCTTCTTCAGTAAATTCTAGGGAAGGAACATGGCTTGCCTCAAGGAAAATATGCCACGTAGAACCAGCACACACAATTTTCCGGCCTTCGGACCAATGAGGACAGAGGACTTAACCAGAGGAATGTACAGGGCCTTGGAGTCTATGGACTCTATGTAGCATGAATATTTGGCACAATCTGTAGGAGTTTTCATGCTGCTATTGGGAGGATCCTCGGCTGAAAGCCGTCACCAGCCAGGCACTGTGGATAAACAGTTTCCATCTAAATGTGCATTGCCTTTGTGGTCGCAGGGTTTGAGAGAGACTCTTCAGTCTTGACTTCTCTGTCCAGGTTTTGATGGTTGTCCCTCTTCCCTTATTTTAAATGAACCAATTAATTAATTTACCTTGAAGTAGTTCCCCGACAAAGGCATAACTCATGAACAAGAAAGAGCCGCACGCACAATACATTTCTACTCAGCAAAGGTCTTGGCTGAAAACTGCACAGCCTTAATGGTGGGGCAGATTTTCTTCTTGGGGCAGTAGAGCTGGAAGGCTTCACAGTGGCCCAGCTGGGAAGGACAGAGGGGGCACTGGGCAGCAGAAGCAGAGTTGCATGGTCCCACCATTGCTGCAAGAGGCCACATCTTGTTGATGTGGAGCATCACTTCAGCCTGGGATTGGGAAGAGGCAGCATGGCAGCCTGAGCTTGTTCAGCGGATGTTTTTGGAGACCCCAACCCAGGCTTTGAAGTCAAGAAATTGTGTGAATGAAGGATCTGTGGATTTGAAAGCTGCCTGAGCCAGCCGGTGTGTTCTGGGAGCCTCTGTTGAATGCTGTTCTACAGAGTTGAGCTGCCCTGGTTTTTATCTCAGCCAATGGTGATGAGCTGTGTGGGCTGAGGCATGTCTGTCATGTGGCCTCCCGCCACCTCAGTTTCTTTTGTCAGATGAAGAAAATACAAAGTGTCTACAAGATTGGACTCAGTTCAGCTTAAATGAATTGCTTATCAAGGTTTTAGAATAATGGGTGATAACGCATCACGCGTGTCGGTTAGCCATTAATCTAGTTCATATCATCGAACGCTGCCGCTTTCATCAGTGATGATGAGGCAATTTCTGAGTTATTATAATCTGTAGAGAAGATGATACCCTGTGGATAGAAGTGTAGTTTTTAAGGAATTCAGAGTGACTCGCTTTGGTTAATCATACTAGGTCAATGTTACATCAATTTAAAACAGTCATCAAAACATCCAAATTGGGAATACCTGTTGCAATTCTGTGTACCCATAAATATTTGGAGAAACGCGCATCTTTTTTTCCACATTTATTTATTTATTTATTTATTTATTTATTTATTTATTTTTAGATATTTTCTTTATTTACAGGTCATATGATTTCTCCTTTCCCAGTTTCACCTCCAAAAAACAAACAAATGAACAAACAAAAACAACAAGAACAAACCCCTGTCGCCTCCCCCCTCCCCATGCCTGCCACCCCACCCTCTCCCACTTATCGGCCCTGTCATTCCCCTACACTGGGGCACAGAACCTTCACAGGGTCAAGGGCCTCTCCTCCCATTGATGTCCGATTTTGCAATCCTCTACTATACACATGCTGCCAGAATAATCAGTCCCACCATGTATAGTCCTTGGCTGGTGGTTGAGTCCCTGGGAGCTCTGAGGGCATTGGTCAGTCCATATTGTTGTTCGTCCCAAGAGGCTGCAAACCCTTCAACTCCATTGGTTCTTTCTCTAACTTCTTCATTGGGGACTCTGCACTCAGTTCAATGGATGACTGTGAAGTGAGCCTCTCCTTCTGTATTAGTCAGGTACTGTCAGAGCCTCTCAGGAGACAGCTGTATCAGGCTGGAGTGCCCTTCCTTCAGTCTCTGCTCCATAGTTAGTCTCTGCAACTCCTTGTGTGGGTATTTTGTTCCCCCTTTTAAGAAGGAATGACATGTCAGATTGACTCACTTTGGTCAATTATACTAGGTCAGTGTTATATCAATTTAAAACAGTCCTCAAAACATCCAAATTTGGAATACCTGTTGCAGTTCTGTGTACCCACAAATATTTGGAGAAATGCGTATCTTTAAATGATGTTAAAAGACCGAGCGGTCTGCCTCCAGCTGTCTTGGGTTCCCTTGTAAGACGATGGGCTTTGAGTGACTTGTGGCTTGTCGGCTTCCAGGAATGAGTTCTCATCCTCCATCCCCGCTCCAGTGTCTTTGTTCTTTTCTGATTTCCGCTGTTGATTGTGACCTAATGGGAAAGAAAGACTGGTACACCCCGACTCCATGATGCAGTATGCACTCTCTGTCTGGGTTCCAGAGCAACTCCTTGGAATTCCGTGCTGTCTTCCTCTTGCCTACGGGGGCTGCTCTCTATCCCTGCTTTATAACCCAGCTGTATTGGAGCCCAGGGTGGTCTTCTGTTCGGCAGAGTTTCCTGGTTGTTGATGTATTGTGCTCCTTCTCTTATTATAATGTAGTACTTGAGGCTGGATAATTCATAAAAACAAAGAGTTGGTTGAGTTTATAGTTCCAGAGGTTCAAAACCTTGGCATTGTTATCAACTCACCTTTGTTCAGGCCCTCATTGTGGAAGCCATCTTAGCGAGAGCCTATAAGGGAGAGAGGTAAGGTGTGAAGGAGGAAGACTGAGCAACACCAGGTAGGGACCGGAAACAACACTCTGCCTAAGCCCCACCTCTTACGGTCCTACCACCGTTTGGCCTGTCCTTCCTGGGGAATCAGTCTCCCAACACAGCAACCGCTGGGAGACAAATCACTTCTAAACCATAGTGCCTCCATCTTGCCGTATCCTTCCAGTGCCACAAAAGGTCGAAGGAAAAAAAAAGTGCTAGAGAAGCCAGAGGAGGGCAGATGCATCCGCCACTATGTTTTGAAGCTAAATAACTAAGAGGATGGGATATGTAGTATGTCCCACTGCCTGCCCCACTAAAGACAGACCCCAGCAAACCCTGATGAGAAGAATAGGAGAGATGCCCCACTGGTTCCCGGAAGCTCAGCCCTGCTATGCGTTTGCACTCCTCTCTGCTTGCAAGCAGCATGCAAAGGCAGACGCCTCAGCAAGGAGAACGTTAGTTCTAGGAAGAGCTGTTTAATTGGACTTGGAGTTATCCTGTTTTTAAATTCATACAACAAGTAGCCAGTGTGTGAGAGATGCATGCTGTTGGAAACTGCAAAGACTCATTTGTGTGTCTAATGAAGCTTCTGAATGCAGGCAGTTATTACTCAGAGTTTTGACTGAATGGGTAATCATGATGTATAAATTTGTGTAATTGCTTAACTAAGCAAGTAGCTTTTTGTCGCTTCTAGATAATAATTTTATTGAGAAAGCAAATATCCTCCCGTTCTCTTCCTGTCGGTCACACCCATCAGTTTGCAGGCTTTAATATTCATGTGCACTTGCCCTTGTTCTTCGTTCTTCCATGAACTGGGCCCTGTTATTTTCCTCCTGGAAGGAAGGATGGAGCGATGGAGGGGAGGGATCTCTCCAGTGGAAACCTGCTGCTGAAGTGCCTTGCTTCTTTGCGCATCTAGCCTATGCTCCTGGCCCGTGCATATTCATCTCCCAGGGACTCATTGATTTTTGTGCTGCTGTGTTCACACACACACACAACCACACACACACACACACACACACACACACACACACACACACACACCCCAATTGTTAGCATGTACTTATTTTCTTTCTGTTTTTTCCCCCTCCCCGAAGGCTCAGAACGCCCAGCAGCTCCACGAACGAATACAGTCATCAAGTATGGATGCCAAGTTGGAAGCCCTGAAGGACTTGGCCAGCCTCTCCCGGGATGTTACCTTTGCTCAGGAGTTCATCAACCTGGATGGCATCTCACTCCTCACTCAGATGGTGGAAAGTGGCACCGAGTAAGCAGGTTTCATCCTCGTGTCTCCCTCTGTCCACTCTAGAACTGCGGTATCTGCTGCCGTCTTTATTCTGGCAGGTTCAGGCTTTAAAGACTCTGTGAAGAGTGACTCTGAACATATCAGCAGGTCGTGGTTTTGTGATTCTCGTGGCTGTGTTCTTCACACACCGGTTATATGGTGGAGCGTGCTAAGAGTCCCTGAACGCCTCAATTTTCACAATATTGAGGTCCGTTAAATACATTGCCTCGAAAGGCCTAGCCCGCATTAAACCTATAATTCTCCATAAGTCTCAAACTCCTTGCTTATCCGAGGTAGCTTCCTTTCTCTGCCTGGAATAAAAATCAGAGTGCGATCATATGTTTTGGAGCAAGGCTGGTCCAGCTTCCAGTGTGTGAGAGAGAATCCTGATCATCAGATGCCAGCGGGAAGGAAGAGGACCAGAACGCTTGGCCACCGGGTTGCTTGCTGGAGGCCTGGACAGCACGGAACAAGGCTGATTCAGTTAATTACATATCAGTGCATGGATAAGGATAGCCTTAGAGAAAGAGGAGGAAGAGTCGCTGAGAACTGGGGCTCAGGAACACAAAGAACAAATGGACCGTTGTAGACATTGGAGACCTGTGTGGTTTCTTCTCCCTCCTCTTCCCGGCTCTCCTTCCTCCCACACTTGGTGTCATTTAACCTTCGCAGTTAGCATTAGTGAAAGATTCTTTGTTTTCCATTCATAGATAGTATGGTTTTACAACAACATGAGCCTCCCCCAGCCTATAATGTTCTCTAGAGTTTAGAATTGGGAATCTTGTCATGTAGGCAAGTAGAAAAAACTTTCCGAGCCCGAATGAGAAAACCAAATCAAATCTGAGAACATTAACAAGTGTTGACGATCTGGACAAGGCCACTGGAGGCCGCAGCCCTTGGCTGCCGTTTTGTCTTGTGTAATGAGTAAACTCCTCTTTAGACATGGGTGGAGCTTCAAACAGCCGGGAAGAAGTGGAGAATGAGTTGGCAGCAGGGGATTTGACCAGGAAGAGAAAGTGCTCCAGTGATAGAAGTGTCAGAGGAAATGCGGGATGGGTGTTGTTAGAGCTGCTTTTCCGTTGCTGGAAGAAAATACATTGATGGAAAGGAGAGGTCGTTCAGTGGCTAAGAGCCTATACCCCTTTTTGCAGAGGACCCATCTCAGGCTGCCCACACAACCAGCTATAAATCCAGTTCCAGGGGTTCTGGTACTTTTTTAAGGACTTTGATGGCACCCTCACTTACAAGAGCACATAGCTCGCGTGTGTGCGCGTGCGCGCACACACACACACACACACACACACACACTTAAAAGTAAAGTGTTTTTTTTTAAAGCAATTTGAGGCAATGCTGCTCACATTGCATCCACCTTCAGAAAGCTTAGAGTGGGGAATGTCTGTGCTTGGCTGCTTCACTTTCTCCTTTTTGTACAATCCAGATTCCCAGCTGTGGCAATGGTAGTGGTAGGTCTTTGTACATTGATTAATCTGATTCAAACAACTTGTCAGAGGCATGCTCAGAGACCTGTCTATAAGGTGATCCTAAAGCCCATCAAGTTCATGTTGACTGCCGCAGGCTTACCCACCCATCCTTTCATTTGGGATGCCGGTGAGGTGTGGAGAATCCCTTTTGACTGGGATGGGTATGTCCTTGCCATATCTCCTCCCCAGATGGCCACTGATCCTCCTGGACACAGTGAGCCTTTGGGGCTTCTGCTTCAGGAACATTTGTTAACATGCTAGATTAAGGTAGAAAGCTGTTACTGTATTTGCTGATGTGTTCCAGTGGTAATATTGGCAAGGGGAATGTTCTCATGCCAGGGGTGATACCAGCTGCTAAGAGTAAGTAGGTTTTTAATGTATGCCAGTATCTGGGCACTTCAGCTGCTTAATCTTTACAGTTTGAATCAGTTGTGTGCAGACATCTGAATTTACAAGGATGGCAATCATAATTACAACTTGAATGGTAAAGGCCCCCAAGTCAGGGGTCCATGTGTTATATGTATCACGAATACAGGGTTGTGGCTGGCCACTGTGTTTGGTCAATGAAGCCTGCATATCCAGACACTCTCCATTCTAGTTTCCCATGGCATCAGTCAGCTAAGAGTGCCATAACACAATTCCAGAGACTGTTAGGTTAAGCAACAAAATTGCTCCTCCTCCCACTTTTCTGAAGGTTGCTACTGTGGTTTATGTCTTCTGAGGTCTATCCTTACCATACAGGTGGCTGCCTTCTCCCTGTGTTCTCACGTGCCTTCTCACATGCCTACACATCCTAGTACCTCCTGGCGTTCATGCAGAAAAGACAGCTGTCAGATTGGATTAGATTCCATTTGGATGGCTTCCTTCCAGAGTAATCAGCCCTTGCAAGGCCCCATCTCCAGCTGAAGTTCCATCCCGAAGTACCGGAGTTTGCAGCTTCCTCATAGGAATTTCGCGGAGGTCACAGTTCAGCATGGAACACTCATCAAAGGATCACTACCATTTTTGTTTGTCAAGAAAAGCACGGACAAATGGATATCATGGATATACCTTGTTGAGATTCTTACGTCTCACCTACCCTATTGCCTTTCTCCAGGGATTATCGTAGCCTGGTGTTGTTCAGAGTCATCCCTACGCCTAGCTCCAGATTGTCAAGGCAGGTCTTAGTCCTATCATGGCGCTCATTTACACTGAGAAAGGATGTCAACACCAGATGTTCCTTGGGAACAAACAATACATTTTATATGTGAGCAGTACATTTCAGTATTTATTTTTATTTTCCAAAGAACACTAATTAACAAGGCAATCGCTTGTATTCAGCCATTGGGACTTGACACGTACTGTCAAGTTTCAGACAATTTAAGCAGCAGGAGACCAGATCTTGGATGACTTGACTGACTTGACTTTTGCATTTTCCTTCCACACTCCCATCTTGCCACTTTTCTGGAAAGAGAGGGAACATCTCTTGGGATTCCTTCTGCGCCCGCTTACTCTCTTGCATAAAATCAAAGCCATGCTGGCTTTGAAGACTAAGGAAGTAGGCATGAAATGCCAAGGCCTCTTTTCTCCCCTTCGCCAATCCCACATCTCAGGTGATTTATTTGATCCCCAGACACTTTTCTGATCTTTCGCTCAAATTAAAAAAAGCAAAGAAAAAGCCGTTTTCTTCTTCTAAGTAAAGTGAATTCTTGGTTGAACACAGAGCAAGACTTTAATTAATTACCAGGAAACTTCTCAGTAGAAACCCCTGCAGCTGGAAAGCCGTTCCGTCATGCCTTCCCAGGCAGAGAGCTTGCTGGGACTGTGGATGTTTCCCTAGCGGGGCTTGTGGAAAGTCTTAGGAAATACTGAAGAAAGAGCAGTGAGACATTTCTCCTCACTTGTATTAATGATGCCATTCAGTCAGTTCTAGCCGCTTGCCATTGCCCTGGGCTTCCTCAAGGTCCCTCCCCGGCTGGTACCAGGAGAGGCTGAGGTCCCTCCCCAGCTGGTACCAGGAGAGGCTGAGGTCCCTTCCCAGATGGTGCCAGGAGAGGCTGAAGTTCCTCCCCAGCTGGGATGAGGAGAGGCTGAGGTCCCTCCCTGGCTGGTACCAGGAGAGGCTGAGGTCCCTCCCCGGCTGGGACCAGGAGAGGCTTGGGGTGAAAATCCCTAACAAAGAGGAGCACAGCGTCACTTTGGCAGAGAAGCAGGACTGAAAGCCTGGGAATGAATGTTTCCATCTCTGTGGAGTGTTGAAATTTTACCCCTGCATTCTAACTGAAGCAGGTATAAATAACGGTTGTGAGAAAATACATTGCCCAACACAAGCAGTGGGGAAGGATGTTAATGAATGGTGGAGAACAAACTATGACTGACTCTTCAGAGACTGGAAATAATATCTCTGACTTTATTCCAGAGAAGAAGAAGATGTGTCATTCAGTCAAGTGTCACACACACACACACACACACACACACACACACACACACACACACACACCACTCAGCACCCCTCCCCTATTCAGTGGCCAGTCATCGCTGGGGACAGACAACAGAGGACTTTTCCAAGAATGGAGGGCAGAACACTTAGCGTTTCCTTCCTACTTGGCAGTTTGAAGGGAACATGACACCATAAGCATCTGAGTAAGCCAGAACCCCGCCCTGGACAGCCCGGCCAAGACCAAAGAAAGCAATTGCTCTGCTTCCCAAGGACCCAGTCTTTATTACAATTAGCTTGTTCCTCATGAAATCATATTTACTGTTAAATATATAAAAATATATGGAAGGAAAAAGATAAGAATGCTTACAAGCAGCCATGTTTGTTATCTTCATGTCTCACCATTGCTATTTTAAATATACATATGCATAAGATTTCTATGTTATTCTTTACTTTATTGTAATTGTCCACATATGCCTTTATTTTTAGAAAATAGTTGAAGTGCAGCTGATATGCAGACAATACACTAAATCAAAGAATACACATAGTGGTTAATTGTACCTGTACTGTAAGGGATTTCCATCATTTTCATGTTTTTGTGATCATGTTTTGTGATCTTTTTCTGATTACTTTTCTTGGACTCACCACTGTGCCTACTTAAATACTTTATAAGGAGTAGAGAGATAGTTTAGAAGAAACGCGCTTAATTTTGCAGAGGACCCTGGTCAGTTCCCAGCACCCACATCAAGAAGCTCACATCTGCCTGTATCTCTAGTTTCAAGGATTCAGAAGTTTGCTGGCCTCTGAGTACCTGCAAGCATGTAGGCACATAAACTCAACCACACATTACACACACACACACACACACACACACACACACACACACACACACACATCTTTAGGTTACTTTGTTAGAATAAGACTACTAGCTCAGAGAATATAGAAATTTTAAACTATTTTCCAGTAAGAACAGTTCAGCAGCTTGTGGGGATATCCTGATACTTTATTGTTCCTTTGAACACCTATCCGTCCCATATATTTTCTAGTGTTCCTAGGAATATTGACACATTCTAGGGGCTCTCTCTAAACTGTGAAGTTAATAATTGTTGACTAACTCATTGGGCTGAGATTATTTCTCATAAATTTAGCTTTTTTTAAATAAAAGGACATTTTCATAATCATTCAGTGATATGGAAAGCCCTTGTGTAATTATCTTTAAAATATCCTGTATCCAATCATCCCATCCGTTGCCAGGTGCTGTGTGCACATGTGTTGTGTAGAAGTTGCTACTGTAGTGTCAGAGTAAATATCATTCTTCAAATGGGTTTTGCTTCCCTGAACTGGAGCTGTTTCCTCTTCTGAGTATTGTGAGATTGTGGTGTAAATAGCTGTGCACACCGATGGTGCTGTAGCTTTGGAGTTGTTGACACCCACACTGGGGAACATTTGTAGACCCCACTCCTTTAGTCAAGTATGTGCTCTTTCAGTGCTGACACAGAGGGGTGTGTGTGTGTGTGAGGTGGGGGGAAGAGAGCGAGAGATGGAGTCTAAATTCAATATTCCAGTGTGGAAGTAGTTTCATAATGTTTCGAGTAACAGAACAGAAAATCAAAAATCAAAATACATTGGTGAAATCATCAGAGAGGCAGGTTTCAGTAAGTTGGAAAGCCTATTAGATGCCTCTGAAGTTATTTGGTGCCACTCTTAGCTTTGGGGTTGGTAGAGACTCATGGTCTGCTAATTTAATATATTTAAAAAGGTTTCACCTGACAGTCACAAGGATATTGGGTCAGACACTCAAGTGAGAAGAGAGCGGTTAGTAATAATAATAATAACCAGTACATTAGTCTTGCAATTGCTTCAGTGGAAGCTTGTTTCCAGGAACTTTCTAGAATATTCACCAATAGGGCTGGCTCAATAGTAGTTTGTTAATTCTCTTCAGAGAGAGGTAGCCGTAGGACTCTCATGTAAATATAGACATGACCATGCATTAAAAGAATTTACTCACAGACTATGAGAGAACCAGACAGGCTGAAATATTTTCAAAGAAAAGTCAAAAGAGCTCAGATTTATAGGGAGCAAAGGAATGTTGAAAGGAATTGCAAGTGGATACAAACTGGTTTTCCACAAGTCTGAGGAAGCCAGTTAAATCACTACCAGACAGGACAATAGCATTGTTAGTTATCTAGAGGATACAGATCTGTAAAATGCCTTCAGGTCAGCCTGGGAGAGCCTGATAGTGCAGAAGCCTGTGTTGCGTACATTTGCAGAGTTGTCCATGGAAACCTGTGTGTTTCCCTCCTGCTTTATCTACTATTTACTCTAGATCAGACCCATAGCCTCTCTCCCTTATCATAAATACCTGTTGGGTTCTTTAAAATTTGGTCCTCTTGAGGCCACATGATGTCTCTGTTACATCTGGCCACTTGATAAGGTCTAGGTTATGTTTATTGTGCATTTCTTTAAAATTTGAATTGATTAATAAATGATATGTAGGAAACAACTATGAAATCATGCAAAACTGAACCGGTCACCTCAGTTTCACTTCAGATCTGAAATCTTTTTCTGAATGACTTGTGTCAGTGATGGTTCCCCCACGAGCGCTCTGCAGCAGTGCTGTCTCTGCATGGTATAGTGCCTTTTCTCTGTAACGTCAACTCTACGGTCTAGTGTTCATTTGTTTTATCCTTTGTTTATGAGATGTTTGGCTAGCTCCTTGTCATTTTTGTATAACTATTCTAGATGTGAGCTCAAGGATGTCATGTTGCTATTTTAAATTGGCCATGGTTAGCACAGTGACAAAAACGAAGGTTCATAAATCAGGTTTCTATGACTACCCCAGAGGTTTTGTCCTTAAAGTTTATGGCCACATCACCCTTTACAGCCAAACAGATCCTTTATTCTTGTTTGTTCAGTAGGCTGTCCTCTGTCACTAGTGTTATTTATTGCATGGTCCTCTTCTTCCAGGCTTGGCCGTGGCTCTGCAGTCTCTGTGTCCATGTGTCTTTGTCTCCCATTATTTTCAGAACATTGTCTTTTTTTTTTTTTTTTTTTTTTTTTT
>JADRCC010577877.1:8430-22718 GCA_019843855.1 Hylomyscus alleni
AGTGGTACTGGTCCCGTAGAATACCTAATAGACTCGCATGGACATACCCTTAAGTAGTACTGGTCCCGTAGAATACCTACTAGACTCATGCCTGTAAATTACCAAGAAAAAATTCATGATCTTAGGGGTACTTGCTACCAGCCTTGCTAACATATGGTTATCATTGCCTTTCATAGATAAACTTAGAGTTTTTGTTTTGTTTTGTTTGTACTTTAAGGTCATGAAGCAGCTTTGTCGAAGTTCACATTGAAAAAATTGCTGTTGTTGATCTGTTTCCTTGACCATGCTAAAATTTCCAGACTTATTGATCATGATCCTTGTCTCTTTTGTAAAGATGCTGAATTCAAGGTACCGGCTTTATTTTATGTCTTATATTTTCTTTCCTAAACTTTTTCTTGCTTTGGTGGCATGTTTTCTATCGTAAAAAACTTTGGTATTCCAGTTTAAGACAGGAGTGAGAGTTTGCATAGTGGCAAAATGCCTGATTTTAGTTGAAGTGCAGTTTCCCATTAATTTTTATGTTTAATTTTGACTTGAGAATGAACTAGGTTATGGTAATATAGGATTAATTTGGGGGAGAAATTTTTCCCTATTTTAAGTTGTATGTTACCAAAGTAGCTTCTGTATTTAATTGTGAACAATTTTTACAAGATCTCAAATTGGAAACATGAGTTTGCATTTGCCTTGGTTATAGGCAGTCTCTTTTTTCTCCATGTTTTATTTCTATAAGTACAGGATGGCTTGAAGGATTTGTTCTTATCAGAAATAAAATATATAATATGAAACATACTTGTTCTCTGTCCATAGGCTAGTAAAGAGCTTCTTCTGGCCTTTTCACGAGACTTCCTCAGTGGTGAAGGTGACCTTTCTCGTCACCTTAGCTTAT
The DNA here is from genome assembly GCA_019843855.1 of Hylomyscus alleni. Classification (NCBI taxonomy): domain Eukaryota; kingdom Metazoa; phylum Chordata; class Mammalia; order Rodentia; family Muridae; genus Hylomyscus; species Hylomyscus alleni. Next base: position 9,317 of record JADRCC010577877.1, read on the forward strand.
TGGGATTACCTGTGAGCCATGTTCAGACACACCTTGATGAATTTGATTTTGCTGTTACGAATCTTGCAGTGGACTTGCAGTGCGGGGTTCGCCTTGTGTAAGTATAAGCTAAAGATTTATTTATTGAATAGGCTAAAAAAATTTTTTAAAACATGTCTTTCCTGGATTAATACTTAAATGTTTTATGATACAATAAATTTATAACTTAAAAAATGTTTAGTTTCCTCTTTGAAAAATGGCGTATCAGTTATGCCACGCAATTTTGTGTTCGGTGCTGTTACAGAAATAGGGTCTGTGGGTGGGAACACCCGATGTCTCAGGATAGGGTTACAAAGAGCGTAAACACTGAATACTTTAAAACACTGTCAGCAGCAGCAGCTTCCTCTGACTTATTGTGATAGAATGTGAGTAACAGAGATGCTGCTAGGAGTTGGATTTCCAGTTCTGCTGTGTCTGTTTTAGGTAGGTCCTCAGATGCCATCCTAGTGATCTGCTCTGGCTTGGAAACCGACAAGCCCTCTGTCACTACTTGTTAGCTATGTGACTGAGTTCATTTAACTCCTCTGACTCTTAGTGCCTTCAGTGAAAAAATAGCAAATCAGGAACAGTTCGTGCCTAATCATGGGATTTGCTTATGACTAAGAGAAACAGTTACTTGCTTGTTGTGTTACTATGCCTTATCTTAATTCCTGCCTGGCATTTCCTTCTATACAGCTTCCTCCTCATCCTCTGTCTCACTGTAGAGAACTCTGTTAAATTGTTCATATTTGCATGTGTCTTGTGTTTTTCTTTCTTATGTATGTGTAGACCACATTTAAAATGAGAAACAATTCTACTTGCTAACTGAAGCAACTGAAACTTGAATAGTTTCTGGGAGACCTTTTGTCCTTAATGTGTTTAGAGTCTAGTGACTGTTTTGGGCAATATCTTTATTTAAATGAACTTTTTCTTAGACAAGTTTCATTTTAGAAGATGCATTGAAAATGTCTTTACTGCTAGGCGAACCGTGGAGCTCCTCACCCAGAACTGGAATCTGTCAGACAAACTCAGGATTCCTGCAATAAGTCGAGTTCAAAAGATGCACAATGTTGATCTTGTCCTTCAGGTTCTCAAATCACGAGGAGTTCCACTGACTGATGAGCATGGTAAACACAGAATCGGAATAAAACTTCATGTCCTTGTAGAAGCTTGATGTGTGCATACATTGTCCTAACGGACTGCCTTTCCCTTGTAGGAAATGCTATCTTGTCAAAGGATATTGTGGATAGGCACAGAGAGAAAACCCTTGGGTTGCTTTGGAAAATAGCATTTGCCTTCCAGGTATTGTATGGTTACCTTTGTAGTCATCATCTCCTCCTCCTCTTCCTCTCCCTCCTCCTCCCCTTTCTCCTCCTCCTCCTCCTCCACTCCTCCTCTTCTCCCTCCCTCTCCACCTCCCCTTCCTCCTCCTCCTCCTCCTCCACTCGTCCTCCTAATCCATTCTGATTGCTGATTATTAAAATCACTTTAAATCAAATGAAGACTAGCAATAGTCAGTTGCACTTTCTAGGCCTTAGTCTATCCTACAAACTGTGATACTTGCTTCTGTATTACAATTAAGTCTTTTTTTATGCTGTCAGCAAAGTAAATATAGCTTCCTCATAAAAACTGAAGCTGAGGTTTCCATCTTAGAAGAAATAGTGGCAAATGTACACGCCAGGCTTATGTAGACCTAAGTTTCATATTTTAAAACCAGAAAACATTTCTTACCATTCATGTGTGGATACTATTTGTCATTAAAAATATAATTTTTGTGCTAAAATATACATTTTAGGTAGGTTTTGTTAGACTAAAAAAAATCTGTTTGTGTGCCTTTGTGGTGTGTGTATGTTTATCTGTGTGTCTTTTTTTCTTCCGTGCTGTCCACCCTATTCTTTGAGGTAAAGTCATTTATTGAAGTTGTGGCTCACTGATTTGGCTAGATTGGCTAACTATTAATATTTAATAGCATCCTTTCACACACACAGAGACACTATGCACATTCATTATTAGCAAGCTATTTATCGATAATTATCACCCTATAGTCTATGTAATCTGTTATACAGACAATCATGAACTGATCAGTATACAATAATATTTTATCACCAGGATATACCTGTCTCTGTTCCCCTAGGTTTGTGGTGCCATGCCTGGTTTGTACAGGATTGCTGGTGATCCATGCTCAGGTGGTCTTGACTGTGTAGTAGGCCCTTTACCTCCGGGGCGGCCCACTCCCCATTTTGTCAACATTTTCTGATTAGGCTTCCCCCCACCCCCTGTCTTCTTCAGTTTCTTTTTGTAGAGACCGTTATTTTAATTTTTGTGGGTTAAAAATGAAATATGGACAACATAAAAATGCATTTAACTTTTCTTTATTTTTCAGGTGGATATTTCCCTTAATTTAGATCAATTGAAGGAAGAAATTGATTTTCTAAAGCACACACACAATATGAAGAGAGCTATGTCTGCACTAACATGCCCTTTGCAAGCTATTACTAATAAACAAAAAGGCAAAAGGATTAGTGGGAACTTTAAACACTATGGTGACAGTGTGAAGTTGTTGATGGATTGGGTAAATGCAGTTTGTGCCTTCTATAATAAAAAGGTTAGTCTTTTTCCTTTTGTTTTTAATATATTTTAAGCCTTTGCTAAAGCATAACCTTGTTATGTATTTCTGTAATATTTAATAGTTGGCATCCTTTCACACACACAGGGACACTATGCACATTCATTATTAGCAAGCTATTTATCAATAATTATTGTCACCTTATAGTCTATATGACCTGTTATACAGACAATCATCAATTGAGCAGTACACAATATTTTATCACTAAGAAAGATTAAAAATTTTGAGAAAAGACAAATGTTATATGTCCTCTCTCCTATACTAAATGTAGATTTTAATTCACATAACAACAATATATTTACTTATACACATCCATATATGTTCAAGCACATTTACATGAAATCAGGAGGGCGCTGTGAAGACGGAGGAAAAAGACAGTAAAGGAGAAGGAGCGACTGAATAGGTACAATGATGTGTGTGTGTGTGTGTGTGTGTGTGTGTGTAACTGAATAGGGTACAATGATAAGGGTGTGTGTGTGTGTATGTGTGTGTGTGTGTGTGTGTGTGTGTGTGTGACACTTGTCCACATTTAATTTTTCCAAATTAAAGAAAAATTTTAAAAGCAGATGCTACATAAAATTCGGGCATGGAAATCCTAATCTTATTCTATTGTAATATCCAAAGCAACATCATTTAGAAGGGAGTGGCAGACCTTGGCTGGGTCTTGATGATACTTTCTATATGATGGGAACTTTTAAGTATAAATACTTTAAAAATGCTCCCACATACATATCAACTCCTCGGTAAGGAATATTAAGCAAGATCAGTAGTACACATCACATGTTACTAGGGATCTAATAAGTTGTTACACCTCAAAGACATTGTTACTGAAAACATTGTTAGCTATAATGGTGGCCTTCTATGTTTTAATCAAATCCTAAAGAGTCAAAAGTGTGACTGGTTATTACCTGTGAATTCAGTAAGTGGCTGACACTGCTTGTTTCAGAAGTTGATCATGGCAGATTGTCTGCTTGTTTACTGCAAGTGTTGAGGCCCATCCTCCGCTGAAGTTGATTGATGACACTCTGCCTTCTCTCTGTCCTTTTCATGGTCTATATGCTTACTGTGTTTTCTGCTTTTCTTTGATTTCCTTGTTTGAAATCCTCATCAGTAGCTCTGACCCACCGAGTAGCCGTCCTAAGGAGGACCATCTTGTTTCAGGTTAATGACTGGTTAAATGAGCTTCATCTTGGCATCTGTCCCAGTGCTGCTGGCCATGAGACTAATGTCACTGCATCCTAAAAACACATAAGCCAAACTTCATGGCTGATGGAAACTTTAGAACTTAACCTGAGTTTTCCATTAAGAGACTGGTTCATTTTGTTGCCAAATTTGGTATATATAAGTATTGGGGATTGACTGTAATTCTTACAGTTTTCCAAAGACTACCATACACATTACTGTGCGCCAGGTGACTTAACATACAGTTTTATTCTCTCAAAGTTGTAGAAGCCAGAGGTCTAAAAGCAAGGTGTTGACAGTCCATAGTCTCATTAAAGGCTGTTCTCCCCTACCCCTCTTTTATATTCTGGTACAAGGCAGCGGTCCTGTTTGGTTTTTGGCTCGAAGCTGCATTAGTTCAGTCTCTGTCTTTGCCATCACTTAGTGTTCTGTGTTTCTCTCTGATCTTCATCTAAAGTCGTATTGTCAGGTTCTGGAAAGGGTAATGCTGTCTTGAGAGATGCTGTCCAACCCAGGATAGTAATCCTGTTATCAAACCCTACTTTTTTTTACTAAAGTATATATATATATATTAATATCTGAGTAGCACTGATTGCTTCTCTGATGTTTGCACTCAGGTGGAGAATTTTACAGTGTCTTTCTCAGATGGCCGTGTGCTATGCTATTTGATCCACCATTACCACCCGTGCTATGTGCCTTTCGATGCTATATGCCAGCGCACCACTCAGTCCGTGGCCTGCGCACAGACTGGTTCAGTGGTATTGAATTCTTCATCTGAATCTGAAGGAGGTTGTCTGGATCTGTCTCTTGAAGCTCTTGATCACGGTTAGTCCCTTTAGTCTGCTTAAGTCTTCAACTTCTTTGCCATGCTTGATTTTTGGCTACAGTCATCTCTTTATCACTTGTGTATGTAATAGAAAGTACTCCAGAAATGTACAAAGAGCTTCTAGAAAACGAGAAGAAAAATTTTCATTTGGTGAGATCTGCAGCTAGAGATCTTGGAGGAGTACCTGCTATGATTCATCATTCATACATGTCAAATACAATTCCAGACGAAAAGGTTAGTGAATGATTTCTTCATCTTTCGTTGCTTTAGTTTTTGAAACAGGGTTTGGTTGTGTAGTTCTGGCTGTCCTGGAATTTGCTCTCTGTACACCAGTGTGGCCTCAAACTCAGAGATTAGCCTGCGTCAGCCTCTGCCTCCTGAAGACTAGGATTAAAGGCCACCACACATGGCTGACAGTGCCCTTCATGCTTGCAGGGCGATCCTGAGAGACAGTTCCCTCCTGACCCTCTGCTTTCCTCTTTTGTATTTTCTTAGGTGGTTATCACCTATTTGTCATTTCTTTGTGCAAGACTTTTGGATCTCCGTAAAGAAATAAGAGCTGCCCGACTTCTACAGACAACATGGAGAAAATATAAACTAAGAAGAGATCTGAAACACTTCCAGGTAATTGTGGAAAAAGAGAACAGTATTTCACAGGATTCCAATGCATTTTACAGATAGAGATGGTTGAGATAAAAGTATTAATTCCATCTTGTTTGAGGAAGTAGAGATATAAATATGGAATACTGATGTATTTTCCTTTCTGTCGACCCTCCCATAATCTGCTGTAGGCCACAGATCACTTCTTGTAAATGTGCGAAGATTAAACTAGCAGTACTTGCCTCACCCGTCGATTTTTGCTGCAGTCCACCCTGCCCCGAGAGGTCGGGAATGGCCTATGATGTCTCAGCAGTGCTTTGACTGCCTGTGTTTTAGTGCTGCTTAGGTGTGAGTGTGGGATCTTGTAATGATTCTCAGGTTCAGTCCTGTTGACAACCAAGATGAGCCATCACAAAAGGCTAATTTAAATGAAACTTTTATAGTTCTGGTTACATTTTATTGGTTAATCTGATCACTCCTTGTTGCTTCTGTGGCAGTATTCCCACTCTTCCATGGTGACGATGATGTCCATCTGTATCTTCCTATTAAGAACATATGTAGCATCCTCTCTAGATCCTCATACACATTTCCTGAGCAGCTAGGCTGATGAGGACTATCCTGAGATACCCTTTCAGCTTTTAGAGTGTGCTTTGATGCTATTGTTATAATTAGTATAAACCCTCCGTTGACTATAGAGTCACTCAAGCTGTGTGGCAATGAGATGGCAGGTAGACAACATTTCCTGGGTCCCCTTGTAAGTTCAGCATGCTGTTTTTTCCTATCTATAAGTAGACACCTACTCTAAATTAAATCATAGTATTTGGTCTATGTGTAGGGGAAGTAAAAGAAACTGGTAACTTGATTGTAGAACCATATGTATGGTGTTAAAATAATGTCATGGTTTAGAGAATGGCCAATAGTTGCAGATGTGAACACAGTAGCCCTAGCTTAGGGGAGTTGTCATGATAATTCTCATAGTGCATTTGCCTCCCTCTGTCAATATTATACTGCAAAGCATTTTATGTGCCATGCATGCAACTCTTTTCCTAGGAGAAAAGAGTTCACTGGATTCATGTCAGAATCATAGTGTAGTTAATCCTGTTTTTCTCTGTAGATATTTTGTGATAGATCAAACATGTCTGTTTTTCATCTTAGTTCAGTTCTTAAGATGCTTATTTCTTGGAATCCCTTGACTTTTTGATTCGGCCCAGAAGCACTTGTAGCCCAGGAGGAACATAAGAAGCCTAGAATAAAGGAGGGTTTTTGCAGGCTAAATTCTAATATACTTAATGTATAGAAATTGACTGTTTTACAAAGAATAAAGATTAAAGTGGTTGTTAATACAATTCTGTTTGTGTTTTCCTCATTAAAGGAAAGAGACAAAGCTGCTAGAATTATTCAGTCAGTTGTTCTCAATTTTCTAAGTAGACGAAGACTGCAAAAAAAAGTCAGTGCAGCTCTGGTTATTCAGAAGTGTTGGCGAAGAGTCTCAGCTCAAAGGAAGCTGCTGATGCTGAAAAATGAAAAACTGGCAAAACTTCAAAGTAAATCAGCATCACTTATTCAGGTATGATATTCTGGAATGAAATTGAAACTTCAAAAAGTTGTGCTTATTTTAACAAAGATGGAAATATGTGATAGAATTTTCAGTGACCAATGCTGATGTCCCATGGTGCATCAGGAGGGGATTGATGGTGGAACCCCGTGTAGATACCCAGGTCTGGATGCATTTTTATGTAACTTCTATACAACCTCCTGTATTCTTGAAATCATTATAACTTCTTTATAGGACCTTGTACTATGTAAGTACTGTGTAGATTGCAGTCAGGTTGTATTTAGGGAACAGTGACAAGAAAGTGTTTGTAGATTCTGTCAGACACTTGCTCTTTTCCTCAGGTATCTGCCTTTGGCTTGAATTCAAGGCTGTGGAACACAAGGACACAGGATGAGATCCAAACTCGGGTCTTCCTGATTTGGGGGCTGAGCCATCTCTCCAGCTCTTAGCATGGTTATTTTAAAGCAGAATGCTAGATGAATGAGCATTTTCAAGAGTTAATTTAGAAAGCTATGTGTATTTTACTTTGTTTTCTTTCTTACATTTCTCAGGCTTATTGGAGAAGATACTCCACCAGAAAACAGTTTCTGAGGTTGAAACACTATTCAGTCATCCTTCAGTCTAGGATAAGAATGAAAATTGCTCTTACATCTTACAAACAATATCTTTGGGCCACAGTTACAATTCAGAGGCGCTGGCGCGCCTATTTAAGTGGAAAACGAGATCAGCAAAGATTTAAAAAGCTGAAATCCTCATCCCTTGTTATCCAGTTTGCATTCAGAAGGTGGAAGCGACGCAAGCTACAGTTACAAACCAAAGCTGCAGTAATATTGCAGCGAGCTTTTAGAGAATGGCATCTCAGGAAACAAACACGAGAAAGATCCGCTGTTGTGATACAGTCGTGGTACAGAATGCACAGGGAATTGCAGAAATACGTTTATATTCGATCTTGTGTTATTGTCATCCAGAGAAGAGTTCGGTGCTTTCAAGCCCAAAAATTATATAAAAGAAGAAAAGATGCTATCCTGACTCTCCAGAAACACTACAGGGCATACCAGAAGGGGGAGCTAGCGCGCGCTGACTATTTGCAGAAACGAGCTGCAGCCATTCAACTGCAGGCTGCATTCAGGGGGATGAAGGCTCGCTGCTCATACAGTTTGCAAACTCGAGCTGCCTGTGTTCTTCAGTCCTATTGGAGAATGAGACAGGAAAGAGGTAGATTTTTAAACCTTAAAAAGATGGTTATCAAGTTACAAGCACACATAAGAAAACACCAACAACTACAGAAATATAAGAAGATAAAGAAAGCAGCTATTACAATTCAGACTCATTTCCGAGCTTCCATTTCAGTCAGGAAGGTCCTAGCATCTTATCAGAAAACAAGGTCTTCTGTCATTGTTCTACAGTCTGCATACAGAGGGATGCAAGCCAGGAAGGCATTTCGTCATGCTTTAACATCTGTTATAAAGATTCAGTCATATTATAGGGCTTATATATGTAGAAAGAAATTTCAGAGCTTCAGAAATGCCACAATAAAGCTGCAGTCGATTGTCAAAATGAAACAATCCCGTAAGCAGTATTTACAGGTAAGAGCGGCTGCACTATTTATCCAGCTCTGGTACCGTTCGCAAAAACTGGCTGCACAAAAGAGAAAAGAATACAAACAGGTGCGTGAATCCTGTATCAAACTGCAGTCCTACTTTAGAGGATGCCTGGTCAGAAAGCAGATGAGGTTGCGAAGCAAAGCTGCCATTTCTCTACAGTCTTACTTCAGAATGAGGACAGCGAGGCAGCGCTACCTGAAGATGTGCAAGGCGGCTCTTGTCATTCAGAGTTTCTACTGTGCCTACCGAGCACAGGTCAGTCAAAGGAAGAACTTCTTGCAGGTCAAAGGAGCAGCTATTTGTTTGCAGGCAGCTTACAGAGGCTGCAAAGTACGCCAGCAAATCAAGCAGCAGTCTACAGCCGCTGTTACAATTCAGAGAGTTTTTAGAGGCCACCGTCAGAGGATGAAATACCAGACTATGCTTCAGTCCGCTATGAAGATTCAGAGATGGTACAGGGCACACAAGGTTGCTTATGACATGAGAATTCAATTTCTAAAGACTAGAGAGGCTGTGGTTTCTCTCCAGTCTGCCTACCGTGGCTGGCAAGTTCGGCAGCAGCTCAGGAGGCAACACCAGGCTGCAGTGAAAATCCAGTCTACTTTTAGAATGGTCATGGCCCAGAAGCAGTATAAACTACTAAGAGCAGCTGCAGTAGTCATCCAGCAGCATGTCAGGGCCTGGGCTGCAGGAAAGAGGCAGCGCTTGGAGTACATCAGCCTCCATCGTGCAGTTCTGGTGTTTCAGGCTGCGTGGAAGGGAAAGACGCTGAGAAGACAGATTGCCTGGCAGCACCAGTGCGCTGCCCTCATACAGTCATGTTACCGGATGCATGTTCAGCGCAGGAAGTGGAGCAACATGAAAACTGCTGCTCTTCAGATTCAGGTGTGCTATAGGGCTTACAAAGTTGGAAAAGAACAGCGCCGTTTATACTTGAAAACAAAAGCAGCTGTAGTAATTTTACAGTCAGCTTACCGTGGTATGAGAGTGAGAAAGCGGGTAGCTGAATGCCACAAAGCAGCGATCACAATACAGTCTAAATTTAGAGCTTACAGAACACAAAAGAAATACAGGGCCTATAGAACTTCGGCTATTATAATTCAGAGATGGTATCTGAATAGTAAAATTACAACCCAGCAGCGTCAGGAATACCTTAACTTAAAGAGAACAGCAGTTAGAGTCCAGGCTGCTTATAGAGGTCTCAGAGTAAGGAGACACATTGAGCACATGCACATGGCGGCCACACTTATTCAAGCCACGTTTAAGATGCATCAGTCGAGAGTAAGATACCACAAGATGAGAACTGCAGCTGCTGTAATTCAGGTGAGATACAGAGCGTATTCTCTAGGTAAGATTCAGCATGAAGAGTACCTGAGGACTTTGACAGCTATTAAAACCCTTCAAGCCGGTGTCAGAGGAGCAAGAGTTAGACAGACTCTAAGAAAGATGCATTTCGCAGCAACACTCATTCAGTCACATTTTAGGAGACACAGGCAGCAAACATATTTTCACCAGTTGAGGAAGGCCGCAACCGTCGTGCAGCAGAGATACCGAGCAGTGAAAGAAGGAAGCGCTGAGTTTCAGAGATACGGCAGACTGAGGCGTTCTGTAATCCTCCTCCAGGCTGCCTTTAGGGGACTGAAAACTAGGAGACACCTAAAAGCTATGCATGCAGCTGCTACTCTCATTCAGAGGAGATTCAGGACTCTCCTGATGAGAAGGAAGTTCCTCACTCTCAGGAAAACTGCAATTTGGATTCAGAGACAATACCGTGCAAGGATTCATGCGAAGGATTCCCGACAACAACTCCTGTTGGAAAAGGCAGTTATAAAGATCCAGTCATCATACAGAGGATGGGTGGTAAGGAAAAGCGTGCAGAAGATGCACAGGGCTGCCGCTGTGGTTCAGGCCACTTTCCGAATGCACAGAGCCTGTATGAGGTACCAGCGCTTGAGGCGGGCCTCAGTTGTGATCCAAAGGCAATACCAAGCCCGCAGAGCTGCAGAGCTGCAGCGGCAGCTTTTCCTCAGGCAAAGGCGTGCTGCTGGGATCCTTCAGGCTGCCTTTAGGGGGATGAAAACCAGAAGTCATCTGAGGACTCTGCATTCTTCTGCAACCCTTATTCAGAGTAAATTTAGAGTTTTAATAGTAAGGAGACGATTCATTGCTCTCAGAAAAGCTGCTATATTTGTGCAGAGGAAATTCCGAGCCACCCTTTATGCCAAGCATAAATTGCATCAATTCTTGCAGTTACGAAAGGCAGCCATTACAATACAGTCCTCTTATCGAAGACTGATGGTACAAAAGAAGTTACAAGAAATGCACAGGGCTGCAGCTCTCATCCAGGCTACTTTTAGAATGCACAGAACTTACGTTAGATTTCACATTTGGAAACATGCCTCGATTAGAATTCAGCGGCATTATCGAACATACAGAACTATAAAACTACAAAAAGAAAAACTCATCAGAGAAGAAAAACACAGTGCTGCTGTCATAATACAAAGCACATACAGGAGGCATAGGCAGCGTTGTTTCTACCAGCAGCTTCGGTGGGCAGCAAAAGTAATACAAAAAAAATATAGAGCAAATGAGAGACAGCAAGGTCTGCCCCATGCATGTCGGGAGGAAGCACCTCTTATTCAGATGCATTTTCGGGGTTTAAGCACTGCAAGCCAAGGTCAGCAGCAGCCTGAGGCCGCAGTGATCATACAGAAGCATTTTAGAGCCTTGACTGCAAGGAGGCTTCTGGAGTCTGAGAGAGACTTCCAGGTAAGTAATGTGCTGCCCCTGCCCCTGCCTATGGAAACGCTAGAGTTTCTGCCAAATGAACATGCTAAAGCTGTTTATTGAACAAAGAAATACATGTTTGTGTTGTGGTGACTTAGCATTATTATAGAGGAAATAAAAGGTTAGCAATTCAGCAGAGACACCCTTCCTAGTCGCAGGGAGCAGATCCAAGGATATTGAAATGGTGATGAGCTCAGTGGGAAGCACCAGACCAGACTGCTATGCAGCTGAGGCAGCTCACTATGGAGGTCAGAAGACCAGTACTTTTTTAGATTGATTCGTGTGTGTGTGTGTGTGTGTGTGTGTGTGTATGATTTATTTTTATTTATTTTATGTGTATGAGTACACTGTAGCTGTACAAATGGCCGTGAGCCATCGTGTGTGGCTGCGGTTGATCTCAGGACCTCTGCCAGCCCGTTCGCTCCAGGCCCCGCCTGCTCCGGCATAATTTACTGAAGCTGTCTTCAGATGCGCCAGAAGAGGGCGTCCAATCTCATTATGGGTGGTTGCTGGGATCCGAACTCAGTTCCTTCGGAAGAGCAGTCGGCACTCTTACCCGCTGAGCCATCTCGCCAGCCCTGATTCGTATATTTTTAATCACATATTTATAACCAAACCTTTGTGGGAAGATGTATAAGAAGAGGGTCTAAGATGTGGATCTGGAGACCATAAGAACACAAGGTTATTGAGCAAAGTCTATAGGATCCTAGGAAAGAAGACAACTGAGAAATATGGTATCAGCCAGCCAAAGATTGGGAGAGAATAGGGCATGCTCAATTCTAGAGACTAGGAATCAACAGGTGCTTTAGATTTTAGTTAGAATATGTCATGTAGCATTAGTCAAGCTAATCTCATGAGAAGCCAACTGAATCCTATTTTATACAATTAGAGGATTTGAAGAGTATTCCATTTCACAGTTAACTATGTCAGACCTTGTATCATTTGAACTGTGTATCAACTGTTATTTAATTTCTCTGGTCCATAATTTGTATATTTTGTTACTATAACAAATAATAATTTTTTAAATTTTAATTGAATAAGTTATAGTTATCACAGTCACCAGGTTTCCAGAATGAGAAATGGCTGTCCTTTCAACGGTCTACTTCAGGTAGAGGACCAATGAATGTGGAGAGGAAATTGGATTTATTTTATTTCTATTCTTCCGGACACATTGAGGACTGTCAGCATCTGTCTGCTTTCAACATATCCTGCATTGCTTAATTTTAAACTTCTGATTAGGCTGTGCTGTGGCAGACTGGCCACCAGCTGCAGAGTATGTGTGATAAAGTGGTTACTACACAAACACTGTTGTAATTACATAGTTGTCTGAAGGCTCTCTGTGTGTTGGTCTGGTAGAGCAGAAACCAGCTTGACATTTACAGTTAATGCTTTGTGTCTATTAATTGCATATTAACTATTACATTTACTATAAGAATAATTGCATAAGCTCTTTCTCATTTGCAATTGTAGACCATTATTGTAAACTCCTATCTCTATGCTTGATACAGGCTGTATGGAGAAACTGTAAAGCTAAGAAACACTTATCCGAAGTGGAAGCCGCCTGCAGGATTCAAGCTTGGTATAGGTGCTGGAGAGTGCGCAAAAGAGATCTGATGTTACTGAAAGCTGTTAAAATTATTCAAGGTTACTTCTATGCAAAGCTGGAGAGAATGAGGTAATGTATTACAACTCTGTGGAAGTAACAGCACTCCTTATTTCCTTTTAAGAAATTGCTGTGTTCAATTTATATGGTTTTAAAATTGTATGTATGTGTGTTTGTGTTCATTCTATGTTAATGGCACAAAATATATCTTTTGGACTTCATATATATATATATATATACACACATATATATAAAATATAGTACATATATATAAAATATAGTTTTGGTAATATAATTTAGTAAAAAGTATGTATGTGATTTATTCAGAACCAAAGAGATGACAGAAGGAAAGTGAATAAACTGGTGGTATTCATTTTCACTGTCTTTATTGATTTCACTACTAGTAACAGTTGTTCATTTTTTTGTGGCTAGTTTATGTATAAGTAAGAAGGAGAGGCATAGGTTATCACTGTCTACTTACTTTTCAAGGCAAGGTCTTTCACTGAACTCAGCAGTTAGCTAGAGTGAATACCCAGCAAGCCCTGAATCTGCCTGTCTCCGCACCATAGTGTTTCTACACGGGCACCTAGCGTCTGACCTC
>JADRCC010577878.1:0-23459 GCA_019843855.1 Hylomyscus alleni
TAATACAGGAATGGTTAATTAGATACTAAAACCCAGCTCTAAACGTGCCTCAAGCAAGACTTCCAGGTAGAAATGCATAGGGTTTTTTTCCTTCAAATCTCACTCAGCTCCACATTCCTTATCTCCTGCCAACGTTAGGTTGCTTTTGGAACATGATATAGCAAACAGAAACCTGGCAGCATAGACAAGGACTAGGAGAAAAGTAATAGTGCGAATAAATAAACTTCAGAGCAAAAATTTAGAACAGAAAACAATGCCCTCCAAAATCATGCTTAGGGCTTAGAAACTGATCATCTGCTAAGTGGGCCCAGTTGTGGTTGGAATAAGAAAGGTTCCCCACAGTTTTGTGTGTTAAATATTTAGTTCCCAGGTAGTAGAAGTATTTGGGAGGTGGCAACCAACTACAGAAAATAAATCACTAGGGCCATGCCTTTGAAATTCTTACCTGGTCCTTAGTCCCTTCTCTCTGCTTCCTGCCCACCATAAGGTAAATGGCCTCTATCATATGTTCCCACCACCTCACTACAGATCCATAAGGAACATAGCCAATAACTTCGAACCTAACCATGTGAAGCCTGAAGCTAAGATAAACACTTCCTAGTGTAAGCTGTTTCTCTCAGTATTTTGCCACAGCAATGAAAAGGCTGACTAATGCTGTACAAGTTGCTGTATAATACACTCTGTTTTAAATATCAGATCTATATATAACCAATATATGTGGGTGGATGATTATACATTAGAATATGGACTTCTAATTTTAAGATAAAGTATATGATGAATTTACTTTGAGATACAATGAAAATTCTGGCCTATAGGATTTTAGTTAACATCTTAGATTACATTTAGATGTGAATCTTTTGTTTCACATTGAGACTATGGTTTTTAAATAGTCATGCTATAATATAATTGAACAATTATGTCATGATTACTTACCTCTGCTAGCATTCGTTTATTGTCTATCCACAACAAATGCACAACAAATAAATACAAGCTTCAAACTCTTTTATGTTAATTTCAGAGTGGGAATCTGTGGAAACTATTCTATTGTTCCATTCTGAATTTATTAAAATTATTTATTTTATTAAAACATTAACAGACAATGGCAGTAAGTTAATTTGAAAGGATAAACCAATATAAATATTTAAGTATGTTTAAAAGTTAAGTATATTTGCCTCTGTTTTTGGAAAATGGCACAAATGTTCTTCTTTTAATATCTTTACCTATACTGACACTCGTTCATTGAAAATTGTGACTATTGGTATATGTTTAATCATTATCCTATGATATAGAATTTTAAGAAATAAATCCAGTCGCTTAAACCTTTTGTGGAACCTAGTCCTTACTTAATTGTTATAAAAATATTAGATTTCTTATTGAAATTTTCTGAATTGTCTTTAGATAAAATGTATGCTTTCTGGCTTGTGTATCCTTGGTCACCTTCTCCCTCTTCAATTCAGACTTCATTTCTGTCTAAACTCAGCTATGAACTTGCTGGCACTCCTGACTGTCATATTCTCAACATTTCAGTCAGACTGGTTTCCTTCCAGCTCAGTAAACTCACCCAGGTTCAAGTCTATGTTTGCCAACATCTACAAAAACCAAAGCTAGTCTATTTAAAACAGAAAGGGATTCAAAATGGGGACTTGGAACCAAGTTTTAGCAAGAATAGAGCACAAAGGTACAATGAAATTATATTCTCATAGAAGAAGTGGAAGGAGGAGAAGGAGAGGGACCATTGGAACCACCACTCTCAATACCCATTTTTGTCCATAAAGATAGGCAGGGCTTAGAACAGAGCAGAAGAACAACACTGGTTCTTAAACTATCAAGCAAACCTATCAGCACCTAACCCTCGCTCGCACTCTTGCGCCTGTCTGGAATGTATTTCCCACATCCTCAACAATCTGATTACATTTGAAAGTGATAACCTCTGGGATGACTGAAACAAGGCCTCAAAAGTCACTAACAGAAGTGAGGACAGAGAGAAATTAATAAATCAACACTCACAGGGCTTCTGAATGGAACCAAAGCCTTGCGACAATATAAGGTGGTTTGAGCTAAAGGGGAAAAAAAGGGTAGCTAGGACTTGGTTTCCAGGTATTTCAACTGGTGCCATCTCTGCTTCCCCTTCCCATAGCCCACTTGTGGCAGTGAAAAAAAAAATTAAAACAACAACAGAGGAGCTTTGGAACACAGAATGTAGCCACACTCCCACCAAGTATATGTCACCATTTAATCTATCCATTCATTCTTGGAAGAAAAGAGCAGAGCTCAGCCTTATTTGTCAGAACTTGTTTCTGGAACCCAGCCAGATTCCTCATGTCAGTTTCTCACTAAGCAAACTCAGTCGGTGATACTACACTGTGGTAACCCAAGTTGACAGTATAACTGTGCATAAACGATATCTCCCTCAACTATCCTGCAAATTTAAAGGAACTGGTAAAGATACGACTCTTCTCTAGTTCCTATACACATTGGTCTCTTAGTCAAAAGGTATCTGGTAAATTCAGTTAAAGAAAAAAGAAAAATGAAACGGATGTTCCTTGACTTTAGAGAAAAACTGTAGCAATAGTGCAGAGTTGCCATCTGTGCTCATCCAGATTCTCTTCATGTCAACTGTTTATAAAACTCTAATATAAAAAGACCAGGTGTGGTGCCACATACTTATAACCACAGCCTGAGGAGGGAGATGTAGGAGGATTAGAAATTCAAGGCTCCCTAGAAACTTCAAGGCCAGACTGGGATACAAAAGATCCATCTTAAAGGGAAAAAAATCTATTTAAGTCATGTCAGAACTAAGATAATGATACAAAAATATTAACCAAGCCAAGAAACTTACCTGAATTCTACTGGTTTGTCAATTAAGGTATTTTGTATTTGAGGACCTTTCAGCACTCATATTTAATTTAGTCTACTTTTGCTCTCTTTGGGCTTCTGGAGTCGATAATATTTCTGGAACATTCTTGTTTTTCAGGATATGGCATTTTCCAAGACAGTTGATCAGTCATTGTTTTTGTTTGGTTGGATTTGTTTTTTCTGCATGTCCTTTAGTTCAAGGTTATCTACTATTGTCTCAGGGCTGGACTGAATTTATACAAACCAGACAAACAAAATATTGTGTTTCTCAGTGAAACATTTTAGAAAGACATAGGTGTTTTCTTGTACTTACCTTAATTTCTAGATAAATTAGTCTGTTTTTTATCCATGGTAAAGTTTTTATGCTTCTCTTTATGGTTATCAAATATCTTAAAGAGTTATTTTGAGATTCTAAGAGCCCTCTCACTCTAACTGTCATTATTAATTTTAGTGTGCACTGGTGGATAGTGTCTGCAACATTATTTGTGGATGAGTATCTAATAATGACTCTATTTCCTTTCTACCTTCCACATAACTGGATCTCTGCTGCATAGGAAAAGCCATTCTTTTTCTAGAGGAGCACGTAGTTACAAACTCACAAATATTTAGTCTATAGGCCCTAATTAAACATTATCTTTCTTTCGGAACTAACTTGGTCATCAACAGCTCCTTCAGATGACCTGTGTGCTCCTTTAAGAAGCTCCATCTACTTAAGGATATTTCTCTACATTTTATCATACCATTCTTTTATTTTCCAGTATTTTCCCATTTACACATGTTTTCCATAAGAACTTCAATAACAACCTACCTAAGTCCATAAAATATCTTTATTGACATTTTTATTGGAATTACATTGTGTCCTTGACTTTTCACTCATACATTTAAAAGATTCTGAGAATTTGTGGGTGCGATCCATCCAAGTGTCTTTAAAAGGGAAAAAAAAATGACATGATAGCACAAGGCACATAGAAGTAAATTCTGACATTAGAACTGAAAATAACTTACTTATTCTAATGAGGGAGAAGAACCTAAAGATCTAAAGTGCTTTGTGGAGAACCCATCCTTGCAGTTAACTTTTTAACATATGTGAAGTGTCACTGAAGTTTATGGATTCTTTTTCCTTAGAACTGACTTTTTTCAAAAGGCCTCCCTTTATGTCCACTGCCATTGCATTAGTTTAGAAGTTCAGCTTTTCTCTCTGGCATCCTGGCAACCAAGTCCTTAGAAGTATTCAGTCCTCTGAAAGTTACCATGGCAGTAGGCTATCTCATTTTCTGATGTTGTGACCTAAAACCCTGGAGAGGCTTAGAAAACTTTCAAGCTATATAGTGTAGTATTCACAGCCTTTACATCTGAACTAAACTAGCTTGGCTTCCTAGACTTATTCTCTCTTCTGCCATTATCTCTCTTCAGTTACATTACATTTCAGAAGGCTCATGCCTTCTGAAAAAGAGCTTTATAGGTTTGCCTAAAATGTTCCTTGTATTCTTCTATTGAAATACCCTACTCATCCTTTGGGATTTAATTCAAGTGGAAGAGTTGCTGAGATATGACTCTGCGTGCCATTACTTTGTAGCACCAATAAACAAAACTGATAAATTCCTAAAAGGCAGGTACTTGCAGATTTCACTCAGTACTTAATACGATATCATGGCACAGCATGGCCCCTACACTTTGACAAACTGGTGTACAGGAAGATAAATACACAGAATTAACTTGATCCATGGTAATCTCAGGAAAGAAATGTAGAGCTTAGAAAGTACTTAGGCATTACAAATATTTTAAGGATAATATAGTGCACCATTTATCACAGATGTATCACAAGATGTGTAACAACAATACATATGGGCTATGTCTGTACTCAGAAGCTTAGTAGCTATGATAATAGATGACAGTTCCAAAGTGTGTCACATCAATTCTCATCTTGCTTGAATTCCCTTTTTAAAAAAGCCCAGGGTCATTGGTCTTTGTTTAGTGTTTGGTAAATGAAAAGGGAAAGTTGTCATTTCCCAACACACATGACAAGCAACTACAAGAAGATTTACATAACAAATTCATTATGACTTTTCATTTTGTTTTGTTGATGGGTGGTATGAGACAGGGTCTCACTCTGCATATCAGAATGCTAGAACACCCTATGTGCAAGGTCCTGGGTTCAGTCTTAATACCACGCACAAAAATAAATAACTAGAACTCTCTATATACAGGTTAGTCAAAAACTCATGATCCTTCTGCTTGAGCCTTAGGATTCTAGGCATGTACCACCATGCTTAGCCCATTATGACCAGGCTGGCCTCGAACTCATCAGGGATGGCTTTCCTCTGAAAGATGTAGACTGTCACTCCCTGCTTAACATAGGCTTATATATGCTACTATACATTATGGATAATTATAGTAGTATATGATTATATTAATATATGTTATATGTATAATATATTTCATTTGTACATAGTAAAATGTGTGGACTGCTACATGAATGGCACCTCCTAAAGTGATGCATAGAAAACCCTGCCTAACTATGTATGTTAACTGTAAAAAAATTATTAACTGTTCAACAAAAATTACATGATTTTAGGCAAGAGAGATTAGAAGCATAAAATATCTGAAGAAGAGTATTTGTTAGTTTTCCATCACTACAAGAGCCTGTGCTAAGCAGGGTCTGACAGTCCATATCTTTCAGAGGAAAGCCATCCCTGATGAGTTTGAGGCCAGCCTGGGCTATATAGCAAGTTTCAGGTCAGCCAGTGCTACACAGTGAGACCCTGCCTTCCATAGGAAGACCAGCAGTCTCAAATAACCCAGATCCCTAAGATCTCTTAGACACTGAGCCACCAACCAGGCAGCATACACTACCTGGTATAAAGCTCCTGACACAAACTGCAGAGGACTGCCTGGTCTGGCTTCAGTGAAAGAAGATGCACCTAACACCTAAGGCCCCAGGGAGTAGGGATACCTGGAAGGGAGAGGGGACATCCTCTTGAAGACAGTGGGAAGAAGGAATGGGATGTGGAACTGTGGGAGGGTGGGCCAGGAGGGGGTAATAGCTGGACTGTAAAAAAAAGTAATAAAAATTTAAAAATAAGATAATGGTTTATTTCAGCTTGTATTTTCAGAGGTTTCAGTTCATAACTCATTGATCCTCTTGCCTTAAGTGAGAAAGGAGACTACAGCAGAATGCAGATTAGGAGCAGAGCCATTCAACCCATGGCTGACAACCAAAAAGAAAAAATAAATAAATAAATAAAAACAGAAGCATACCAGAGTCCCAAGACAACCTTTGAGGGCACATCCCTAGTAACTAAGAACTCCCCAGAATAGGCCCTACTTAATTTCAACCAATGACAACTCAAGCTGGGAAACAAACCTTTAAATGGGAGACCTTTGGGACATGCTTCAGACCCAACTACACCAAGGCAATATGACTAAGGATGATGGCCAAACACTATAGCTCCTACAAAGGCATATGACTGTGACTCAGATACAATATTCAGAATAACCAGACACTCGTTGGGGGCATCAGAGCTTCTGAAGGGGAAAGAAATTTTAAAATGATAAAGACTAATGTCTACACATTGACTTGTAATGCAATTCTATGTTTTGAGAGAATTTGCCAGGAGGGGGGTCAAACACAGCTTAACTTTACAAAACTGCCGTATCTCCATGGACCTTTTTCATTCATTCTCTCATCTGTAATTTATAAAAAAAAACAGAGCAGAGATAGTCTAAGCATATCTGGAACTTACCTAATTATTTTACAATCCAGCAAAGTACAATTCCTTTGAAGATGAAGGAATAAAGGATAGTAATATACATGCAGCTATTTCTCTTATGTACTAAACCAGAAAGATTTACAAGATGTACTGTTGAGTTCTTTAACTTTAATATGGTGACAGCAATGCATAAAATGTTACCAATTGAATGAGAAAAGGGGAAAGTCTATTTTATCTGTTTATAGATGCATTAAAATCTCTACGGAAGGACATAAAAGAATGTATTGCCTTTACTTTAGGGAAACAAGAAAAAAAACAAAAAGAGAGACTCAGAGAAGATATTTTTACTCATGAAACCTTAAACTTTTTATTGTTAAAATTGGTGTGACTGTATTATCTGCTCAAAACAAATGGAAGCCCAAACAATTAAGCAGATTCATAACTTGTGTAGAATTTTTTTTATTTCTTCTTTCACTCTTTCTCATGTGGAAGTATTATGAAAATATTTTGATGGCTTGATTCATAATTCCCAGAGGGATGATTCTAATGAAAGCTTCTCTCAACAATTCTTTACTAAGCACCTAAAACATGAGGGTGACGGGATAGGAACACTGAGGTTGGCTTGTCAGTTAAGAGACCTACATCAGTGCTGTACATGTTTCTAAGACCCCAAAAGTTGAACAGCCAAGTCTGAGAGAGACAGTCAGTTTGAATGTAAAGTAAGTTTCATGACCAGACCCAAAAATATGCTTAAAAATTAATTAATGCAATTTCTTTTAAAAAAAAAGTGCATAAGCTCTCTATAAGAATCTCATACATTGAGGGCTGTAGTGATGTCTCATGGTTAAGAACACCATCTTACTTCTTTTCTAGAGGACACAATTTCAAGTTCCAGCACCCAGAATTCATAGCTCATAACCTCCTGCAGCTCCAACTCTGGGAGATCCGATGCACCCTCCTAGCCTCTACAGATACCCATTTATGTAGCATACACTCACACATACACATACATCGAAACCATGACTTCTAATAAGGCATAATAGGATACTTAATAACTCTATTGTCTATCATGCATCAAACATCTACTTTAAGCAGAGTGTTATACCACCCATCCTCCTGTAAAACATATACCACTAAGTTACTTAGATACCTTCATTCCAAAGGCTCCCAGATAGTGTAGAGTGGCAACTGACCCGTGCCTAAGTGTTGAGGAATCAGAATACCAGGTGGCATGTTCTCTTATTTGTACTTCCCACTAAAGAAGCCCAAAAACATTTCTATATAGTCCTGTTCAAAGTCCATTCACATGAAAGCTGAGATTCCTGGCAGATTTCTCCATTTAAAAAAACAAACACAAGCAAAATCCCAACAACAGATGCTAAAAGCAGGTCTAGATTCCACTTATAAGCAAGAACAGTTTCTTCATTGATGCCTACTACCACAGCAAATGGTAGCAATCACCCTGGGTCACCTCTCTTACATCTAGCTCCCCTTCCACAATACATTCCAAATCCATCTCATCTAGTTTCACCATGGTGCAGTTCTACCATTATCTTTTACCAGAATGACTACAGCATCTTCCCTAATGGTCTCAGCATTCCGTCTTTTTGCCCCTGTAATTTTACACAGTAGTCAAAGCAGCTTTTTAAAACCCGAGTCAGCCACCTGGTTTTGTAAACAAGGTTTAATTGAAACACATTCATTTAGCATTCCCAAGGGCTGTTTTTACACTAAAGCAAAATGGTGAGCCTGAAATATTTACCATCCAGGCCTTAACAGAGTTTATCAACCCCTATCTTAAAATACAAATCACCTTTCCTTTCCATAAAAAAAAAGAAAAAAAAAGAAAAAAAGTCAATAGTTCCTCTTTGTATTTAGAAGAAAGTCTAGACTTCTTACTTTAGCCTTTAAGATTAAAGTGCTATTCTCTGTGCTACTAAATCCCCTGTGGACATGTGTATGGCCACACTGGCCCTAACCCTAGTTTCAAACATGGCTATGGCCACTCTGGCCCTGACCCTAGTCTCAAATCTGTACACAAAATGCTTTCCCTTCTGTGTGGAACCTTTCCCCAGATCCTTGCCATCCAGGCCTCTGCTGTAATCGCTCTTCTCATCAGCACATCTAGTTCAAATTCCCTTCACTCTCACACTATTTGTTTAAATCACAGTACTTACCACTATGGGCATGCTTGAATCTTATTACACAGAATGTGCACTGCATGATATCCGGGAGCAGATGTGGTATGTTTACAATAGCATCCTCAGTGCCCACCAAAGCACATAATTCAGTTTCTAATTTCTATATTAAATCAATGGAAGTAAATGCCACACAGGTTCAACCATTTTGATCCTATACCAAAACACTATATTGCATTTTAACAATGAGGAGTATTAGTATATGAACTGCCCCTTCCAGGCTCCTGTATTGAATGGTTGATCCCAACTGGCAATGTTATTTTGGAAAGTTCAAGAAATTTTAGGAGATGGGGTCTAGGTGGATAAAATAAGTTACTAGGGCTATGTCCTTGGAGGCTGTTATTTGTCCTAGGTCCCATTCTCTCTTTTCTTTACTTGCAAATGGCTATGAAGGGAGTCACTCTGCTCTACCATGGCCCTTCCTGTAAGCTTAAATTTTTTCAAAGCCCTACTTTTAATGATGGTTCTTAAATGCTTTAACTTCCCTTCTAGCCTACCACCCACCAGAAGTAGTATGGGAGGGGTGGTTATTATGATATAGGAGTAGTGGACCAGTTCTTTGAGGTAAATCCCATCTGCATGGTCAGGAAATCACCAGTTCAGTTCATTGGTCTGTGGCACCTTGATCCACTTGAAAACACTTCGTGGTTACACTGGCAGTCCAGTTCAGTAGTGTTAGGATAGCAGCAGTGGTGGCATGACCTAGCAAGAACAGCCAGGCCTCAGCTGAATCAGTGTGAGTCAGTAGGAGGGATTAGGAGCACCAGGAACACCAGGAGAAGGTCTCAGCGGTGCCTTTCTTGATAAAATGAAGATCAGCAAAGACGTGAGACCAAGAAGCATTGCAGAGCTACCTCTATAAGCAAGCAATCCCCCCTCATAGCCCAATGAGTCCCATATATATTCCCTCCAAACATCACATGTCCTCCACTGGTCTTATCTCACCACGTGTCTTGCCTCGGTATGTGAGTCTGTCTTAGCAAAATTCCATGGGAGTCTATCAGCTGACATCGCTCTGCCAATCAGCCCAAGCCCATGGAAGAGGTAAGAAACTGCCAGCGGACCACCAGAAGTTTTGGGGGGTGACTCTATGGAGTCACCACAACTACGCAATGAAAAGCAGGCCAATATATGAATGTTGTTAGCGAAGAATCCTTCATCACGTGGCCTTTTCATTTGTGTTTGCTTCACCAAAATGTTCCTTCATGACTCTGCCTTAGCTAAACAGCTTTTCACCTGCATCCAATCAGAAGAAAAATAAAAATCCTTCACGTGTCTGCTCTAGTGTCTGCTCTAGCAAAACCTCCTTTTGTGTCCGCTTGAGGAAAACACTCTTGTGTGTTTACCCCAGCAAAATATCATTTGACATAACTGACAAAGAGCCCTTAAGTTTCCATTTTTCCCTTCTGTCACAACAGACTGATGCACTTAAACAGTCAGCTGAAATAAATCCTTCCTCTTTCTCAGTTGTTTCCCTCGGACTTCCGGTCATTGTAACAAGTATCTAATGCATATATCTACCTAAAAACACATTCTTAAAGTATTAGGGGAATTGCCTGCATGAGGTAGACCTAACATAGACAGGTAGACTTATTTACACTAAGGTTTAAGTCCCAACTTTCAACCAACATTCTTGCTAGATTCCAGTTCCCACAAGCCTAAATAGAATGATGCTATTTATCTCCAAGAGAGCTACAGGAGATTAAATCAGATAATTTATGTAAATAAACTAGCACACTACTTTGCAAACTTCAATTACACTTCTCCCTTCCCAGATTAAACTGAATATCCTTTCTTTTTTAACCTATCCTGGCCTAGATCCTTTTGAGAGAGCAGATCTTTTGGGATCAGACTCCATCTTAAAGATCCTGTCTAAGGTTGAACTTGAATTAACCAACAAACTGGGACCTAGCTTCCAGGTTACTCCCTAACAAATATGCACCTCCAGGTTACAATCCTGCCCCTGACACTTCACCTCCTAACAACCACTAATCAGGAGGAAAACAGAAGTTAAGTTTATGGTTTGGCTCCCAGCACCAGCCAATTATGTTAAAGGCCATATGCCTCCCCCCCAATCATATGTGTGCCAAACTAGAAACCCCTTTTCTTATCTGCTTGCCTCTATAAATGCTTGTCTGAAACAAGACTCAGGGCTCTACCTTCCCATCCTGCTATGTCAGAGTTGTCAGGGAGCTTGTAATAAAGAGACCCTGATGTGATTGCATCAGAATCAGCTCCTTGGTGGTCTTTTTGGGGTTCACGAACACTTCCCAGCACAGCACGTAAGATTAGAATTCCCTGTGCACAACAAAACAAACAGAAATGTGTGTCTCACATACAAATTGCATAATTGTCTCATCTCCAACCTAACCATTTCTGTCCCTGGAACATGTATCCTTTCTGGAAATCAAATACAAGTTCCTCTATTCCAATGAGTCAAGATATTTTAGTAAAACATTTGCTTCTTCATTTTCTTTAACAAAAGGAAGCTTGGCAGGTACAACAATGAAGCCAGCAGAGGGCTTACTATTGCTTTAGTAATACAACTGCCAACCAAACAAGCACCCTTTGTAAGTACCTATGCCATGCTATGGCACCTTCTTATTGTTTCATAGACAGATGGTTATGAATTTAGCATATTCTGTGCAACTGGTCAAGAGACAGAGTCTAGAAAGAGACTTCAAGATTAAGAATCTGATTCTGACTCAAGTTATTTTAAGATAGGATGACAGAAAGACCAGTTAGTCATATTTGGCTTAGTAACAACAAAATAGTCTCCCACCTGTAGCCCATTCTGGCCTGGAACTCACTAGGTAGCTCAGGATGTCCTTAAATTCATGATACTCTTCATGTCTTAGTATCCTGAATGTTGAGATCACAGCCTGGAGCTGCCATGCCCAGGAGTCACATCTTAAGAAGAGCAGATAGTTCAGCCAGTAAAGCACATACAATGCAAGCCTAAAGACCTGAATTTGGTCTCCAAGACCCATGTAGAGCTAGTGTAGTGGGTGATATGAGCCCCTAATCTCAGCACTGTGGGAGTGGAGATGGCAGATCCCTGGCCAGTTAGCCTTAACTAATCGGTGAGTTTCAGGCCAATGAGAGACCCTATCTCAAAAAAATCAAGTTGGACAGACCATCCAAGGTTATCTTCTGGCCTGCAATCACATGTACACACATACATACATCTGCATATATGTAAACACACAAGAGAAGAGGCCCAAATTGTTTATTGGAAACAGGATTCTAGAATCAAGCGAGAGATCAGAGAATGATATAGAAAAACAAAACTAGTCAGAAAAAAAAAAGTGAGTTACTGTCATATATAACTAGAAACTAAAACAGCCAGAAGATTCTAGGATTCAGAGTATCTGTAGGTTAGCCTAAGGAGTGAGAAAATACTGGATAATGACTATTCTGAGGAGTCACTACTTTACACACTGGGTCAAGTGTGCTCAACTCATCAAAGCAGCCCACAGGAAAATCAAAGCACAAGTTGCCTGTTGGAACTGTTCCCTACATGCACTATAAAGAAAAGCTCAAAAGGCTATAGAAGAAACACAGCATCTGCCATGCAGGCAACTCGGGTGTCATCAAACCTGGCTCCTGGCTCCTGGCTCCTGGCTCCTGGCTCCTACGCTCCTGTTGCAATGCTGAGTCAGAGGTGCACAAAAGAGCTGGCAAACAGGTGTGGAGCGGGTGACTCACTCATCAAATGGCAAGGACTTGACAACTACAGTTTCTGACAGAACATTTTATCATGAACGAAATGTTTACAACTCCATTTTCCTTTCTGCTGTATTACTCAAGGTCCATCAAAGAATAAATCCAATGATAGACAGGTGAGAGATGACCGAAGGATGGGTGAGTAGAGATAAGAAGGATAGGCGAGTAGATGCAACAGACGTAAGAAGGTAGGTGAAGATGATGAAGATAGATAAATAGATGGTATAGACTGATAGATTATAGATAGATAGTAGGTGTTGTGTTTCGTTTTTCATATAAGGAGAGAGAATATGTTTGGTGGATGTGTAGTCAGGTGTGAGAGAATGGGTTGCCTCCATGGGTCCATGCTGAGGCATCCCTTCCCCTGAGGGACCAGCCACATGATGGTACAGTGTAGAATAGAGTTTATTCAAGGCATGGGGAAGGGAGTTAAGAGAGTAGCAGAGACAGAAAAAGGGAGAGAGGGAGTGGAGGGGGGACCAGCCATGAGCCCAGAGAGATGGGGGAGGGGAATGGGGAGAGAGGGGGAAGGGGGTGAGAGGACAGAGCAGGAACAAGAAGGCAAGAAAGCAAGAAAGAGTGGAGGGAGAAAGTAGCCCTTTTTATAGGGAGTCAGGCATAACTGGCTGTTGTTAGGTAACTATGGAGTGGAGCTTAGACAAAATGCTAATAGTAGGCAGATAAGTAATAGATAATAAATGGAAAATAGATTGTATAAATAGACAAATGATACATATAAAGACAGATATTATACAAATGGGCATGCATACATACATGCATACCTCAAGATTCACTATAAATAAATGACTTATGCAATTATGAAGGAGGAGAAACCTACCTGCTACTCCAAAAATCAGTAGTGTAATTCATCTTAGGTCAAAAGGCACAATAGTACAAATTCCAGTGTCTGGATAAAAGGAGATGTGGCTGTCTCATCCATAAGAATGAAAGGAGATGCATGACCCCTTTCACCAGCTTCCATTGTGCCCAGCTCTGCCTTCAATAGATTAGGTAATGCCTACTCACCTGGGAGGACAAT
Source organism: Hylomyscus alleni (assembly GCA_019843855.1). Classification (NCBI taxonomy): domain Eukaryota; kingdom Metazoa; phylum Chordata; class Mammalia; order Rodentia; family Muridae; genus Hylomyscus; species Hylomyscus alleni. The sequence goes on from JADRCC010577878.1 coordinate 13,530, forward strand.
CTACTTTCCTGACAGAGCTAGTTAAAATGCTAAACTCACCCATAATCTCTCTGTCCTCCCTCCCTCTGCGATCTCTCTCTCTCTTTCCCTCCCTCTTTCTCTCCCTCTCTCTCTGTCTCTCTGTCTCTGTCTCTCTGTCTCTCTCTGTGTCTCTCTGTCTCTGTCTCTCTCTCTCTCTTTCTCTCTCTCTCTCTCTCTCTCTCTCTCTCTCTCACACACACACACACACACACACACACACACCAGTGAATCTGGAAATTCTGTGGCCCAGTCAAGACAATATGTATGTAAAATTAAGCATCAAAGCACTCACTTTTTCCAGACATCCTAACCTCAAGCAAGCCATGCTCCTACACAAGCCCATGCATCCACACAAATTATAAATTATTTTCCACTGAAAGATTTATTCTCCTCCTTATAGGCTCAGCTCAACATATAACCTATGTCTCTATAAATCAATATATATAGCTGGATTAAAGTTTGTGGAGACATAATAGAATTAGTAATAACTCAGTATCATATTATGTATATAATTAGCAGCATAGCAATATCGTGTTATGTGTACCATAATTAATAATAAGATCATATCTGCTCATCTCTACCATGTTGTTAACTCAATAGAGAGACTATACGTACCTAACATAGAACAGATATTCAACAAATGTAATTCATTCTCACCATCGGCTTACAGCATAGCACATGGTGGATCTTCCATCCCTCATAATTTGCATAACTAACTTATTTATCATGCACCTTGAGAGATGTGTCTTTGTGTGTGTGTGTGTATGTGTGTGTATGTGTGTGTGTGTGCACGCGCATGTGCATGAACACGTGCATGTGTGTATGTAGTGTATCATGGCTTCTATCATCTCTATCAAAAGCAGTTCCAGCTTTGCAGACTGCATCCTTGACTGTTTGCGGAGCACAGAGTAAGGAGAATGTTACCTAAAATAATCCAATCCTTAATGGTCTATGGAATATCATTTTGTATGTTTTAACCTAAAACTTACATTATTTCCCCCTTCTATGTCTTCTCTCTTCTCTGTCCCATGACCCCATTGTTTCCCCTCAAACTAATATCCTCTTTTTCTTTAATTTTTATTATTATTACTTGTATATAAATGAATAAATATACAAATACACCCTGCTCACTGCATTTAGTGTGACTTGTACGTGTATGATTTCAGGTAAGAAGACCACTAACTGTCAGGGGATACGAGTCTAATTAAGAGAAGTGGTGATTGATTAGTAATGTCTGACAAAGGTGATATATGGGCAAAGACGGCCCTGTGCCAAAACTTCAGTATGCACTTGGGAAGAAGATAATACAAAACCAGGAAGAAATTCTTTAATTTTATAATACCTATAAGGACAGTGGTACTTCGAAAGATAAAGCGTTTTTCTCAGAGGAACTGGAAAAAAAATACAGGGACAGAATATAGATTCCAATTCATGTGTCTTTGATACTTTGAAAGGTAAAATGCTTCTGTCTCAGGAACTGGAATAAAAAAAAAAAAAAACAGAGACAGAATACAGATTCCAATTCATGTACCTGTACCTAAACCTTTGCTCTTGACCACAAGTCTGTAAGGAGCATCCTGGAGGTTGGTGCCTTTTCCTTTAACTGACCGTCACCTGGCACTGACGGCTCGTACTCCCAGACATCCTTGAGACTCATTTATTTCTCATCTCCATAGCTGCTACTGTTTGCGACTGACAAAAAGACATAATGTCTCCTATCAGTCTCCTCTGTGAGGCCCAACCTTTGGCATTTTCTGAGCCTCTCCCATTGAGCCTCTTTACATGTCATTTGGCTCCAGCCCTTCCTTTCAACCTTCTTGATGTATTCATGTGTGCCAGAAGGACTCACAAGTCATGGGAAGACAAGCCCAGCTGTGTGCCAGAGATAATTATTTCAGAATAATTAAAATAGGCTACGGGCTGCTAAAGTAAACACCAAGACATGATTGTGCACTTTCTTATCTACCTAACCCATTCTTAAGAAACTGCTTGCGAGAATATGGGTCTCCCAACCCTAGTGCATTAATCACCCCTCCTCGGCAGCCTTAGGAAGCATCATCTCTGTGTAGAAACCTTCCCAGAGCATAAGAGAAAAACTTTGTTGTGAAATCAGATTACCGCAAGGTGACTGTCTATGCCCTTCCCTACCAGTGAGATCCTTCTAAAACAGATAGCAAACATATAGAGCTAATAAGGAGTGTCACCAGCTAACAGTGTGAGGAGAGGAGAGAAACAGAGGGAATGGAAGAAGGAATGCCCGTCCTTCCTGGTCCTCACACTTGTGTTCTGTGGCCTATCTTAGTATCTTGCTTCATCTATGTCCCCCTCTATCAGATCCGGTCCCCTGAAGCAGCATCTGAGATGGGGATTCCTGTGCAAATGATATATTCAAATATTCTCAGAGATATGGGGGAGGGTCTGCAGTCCAGGGGAAAGGCTCAAATGCTTCCCAGGCTAATCTCCGTCTAAAAACAAGAAGTGCTCAGAAAGTGTAAAGTATAGCCTAACTTGGACCATGCAGAAGAGGAGAGGGCTACTCTGCAGTTGTCAGTCATTGCCGATGACAATTCCTGTGATCGGGAATGGAGGACACTGCCATATGTCAAGAACAATCAGGAAAGAAGGACTAGTTATGAGTCATTGGCGCCCACATCCACAGCAGCTGGGATATGGGAGGAGGAGAGCCCCCAGCAAGGTAATGAGATCTACACAGAGCACCAAGAGCACCTGCTAAACTCTTTAGATTGTCTTATGGTATCTGACAGAGAATTCATAGCCTGCAAGAGAGCTCAAAATAGAGCTCCAAATAGGTATAGAGCCTCCCCCCAAATAACCATGGATTATGTATGCCCACTAATGTGGCTTTAAAAATATGCATGTGTGAAATTAACAAGGGCAAGGATGCAGGTTTCACCTGATTCTCTTCAAAGTACAAGACCCTCTTAGCCTCAGAAGTCTCTTCTGATTTCCTGAAGCAGCCAAGTACTCACATGGGCTCTGCCATGAAACCCTTCCTGATAACTGTTGGTGAGAATGAAGTGCTCCCTCTCAACCTGGCACACTCCTCAGAGGCCTATCTGGGCGCAAGGGAAATACGAAAACCATTACTCTCCATCTGCAAAAGGGAATAGTTGTTTTTCTCTTCAACGGTTGGAAGATCATGAGGACAATGACGGAAGCTCACATTCTCTGTGCTTGCTACGCGCCAGTTGTCAGTCTCAACTTTGACGTGCATGTTCTCATTTAGTTTTCAAGACGATACTGTGAGGTAAGAATAGCTACCCCATTTTCTCACATAAGAATAACACAGCACTGAGGAACGGAGCACAGGATTAGAAGTAGGAGAACCCGGATCTCAGTTAAGAAAGGCTGACTCCGGAGCCACAGAAACATCAGAGGAAGCCATGTAAACTCCAGGGGTGACACAAAAATGCTCCGTCTCCAGAGCAGCAATGAAGACATGGAGGGCAACAGGTGCTTCTTAACGCTCTGATTTCTGTCTTACTAGTGACACAGGCCGAACCTCGTAGAACGTAAGTCCCACCGGGATTAATGTCTGTGAAAGTGCCTATTTCGGCTCCCAGCACCCAGTAGGTGCTCAGTTACTATTCATATAGTGCCTGTGGATGTAATTTTATCACCCTCTTTCCCAAGACATTACTGGAGGAAAAAGAACTCTACACTATCAGTGAACGGATTCCAAAATTACTAAACAGAACTGGATGGATGTTAGACGAGAGGGAAGCGGCTCAATTAAGATGTAAGAGCGTGGGAAAGGTGGAGAGGGAAAAAAAGAAAAGTGAGACAAAAACAGAGAGAGGAAAGAAGCCAGGCTTCTACTGCTAGGATGCACCAGCACCCGCAGTCAGCTGGATGTCTCTAATACACGGCAGGATTTGATTTGAAAGCATCAAATGTAGCTCGCATCTGTAATTGGATTTCCTATGCATGCCCAGATCTAAAAGGGGAAATGTTCACCTGAACTGGAAGGCCATTCAATGAGAATGCACATCCATTTCCCCCTGCTTCTCCAAGCCCCTTGCTTTTGCCAGTTCCGGGCTTTTTCCATAAATTCTCTCTTCCACAGGGCTCTCCTTCTCCTTCGAGCCTTTAACACCACAGCGCCACCTAGCGTTCCTATATGTAACGTGGGTGAAGCATGCTAGACTGGGACCTGAGGGAGATTTTCAACATCACTAGTATGCTACAGGGGGACCATTCATCAGTCCGGTGACAACCCTAGCTAAAGCGAAATTGCCACTCAGCATTTCAAATTGCAGGCTCTCTCTTCTCCTCTACAGGATGCCAGGCTCTTCCTCCACCCCAAAGCACTTTCTCACAAGAATAAATGGGTAATTCAAGGAGAAGTAAAGTCTCCCAGGAAATTAGACATGGTGGTGGGGCAGCGACAGATTTTCTTACACTTTGACTAAAACGATGTGTGGCTAAAAGGAAAAAAGGCTCAATAGCATTAATGACTCCTGGAAGTGACCCTGAAGGGTGATATGCCTTCCTCTTTTAAGATCATACTGAAGGCGACTGTCGGAGATTGAAAGACTGTAGTTGGCCTTGGGCCCAAAATTCATGCCAATCGTTACACACACAAAAAAAGAGTTATCTGGATGCACAGTGCTTGCTGTGGGGGAGTAAATCTGTCTTCAGTCACACAGGCCAGGTCCGATCTCTTTCAGACAGCAGCCCATGGACACCCCAAAACACATTTTCCACTGTGTCCTCCTGGACCAGACTGGACCTTCACTCTAATTGTGGAAACGGCATCTGTCCCTGTATTTCTCTATCCTCATAGTTCAGGCCTACCTTCTTCATTCTGCTGTGCCATGCAAGGCTGGAAATCAGCAGTTCCCCAGGTGCATTTTTTGACTGACCTCTAAGTGGCTGGACCTCTACTGGAAGATGCTGGAGGTACTGTGAAAGGACACACACCCACCACACACACACACACACACACACACACACACACACACACACACACATGCACATATAGGCTCGTGGAAACATACATAAACAGAGGCATATGCACACACTCCCATACACATGCAAACACATAGGCATGAATACACACTGGGCTAACGACCTGACATAAGACTACTCCCAGATTCTGAACACTAGGCAGCCAGCAGCAAGCATCAACCCCACACCCAGTACAGGGATGTCTGTACCTAGATTTTGCTCCTAAAGAGCTGAGTGCGTCTCGAGTTCCTCACCTGGGCTGCTTCAATACTGACCCCTATGTTTCAGCTTTACAGCACCACGAAACCAGATCCCTGGTACCAATACACTCAGCTGGATAGTTCTAGGGTGATTTTAGTCCCTTGACTTTGTATAGTAGATGCTAGACACTGAACCAAAAGTACAAAAAGCTGAAATGGCTTTTAAGAGACCAAGAACTTCTTTATGCGTACCACCGATTCCATGAGGGCACCAAAAGCAGTTAAGAGCAGGTAGTCAAGCAAGCAGGGGGTTAAGTCTTAACTATGACAGGGAGATGCCTCATGGGTTAAGAGCGCCCCTTGCTCTTGCAGAATGTCCTGAATTCAGCTCCTAGGAGGACACAGCACTAACTCCAGGTCCAAATGATCCAAATCCCTCTTCTGGCTTGCATGGATACTGCATGTGCATGGTATACAGACAGATGCACATGCAGGCAAAACAGCCATAGAATAAAGAAATCTAAAAAGACAGTTTGAAAAACCTTAATTCATCCCCTATCTATAGAACCTTGGATAAGTCATTAGCCTTAGTTTCCTCGTCTATGATATGTAGACACCCATAATTCTGAATTTATAGAGTTATGGAGAGTAGACGATGCACTTTTTAAGGACGTGTGCAGATTCTGGTATACAGTTAACAGCAGGGCCATGGACCACGAGAGGAAGCCTGGTGAGGTCGAGCCAAAGGCTAGAAGCCCCAGAGACCCTGAAGGAATGTTAGGAGCTTTGTCTGCTCCCAGCACCAGGCCCCTGTTACATAGCTACACACCCCCCATAGATTTGTGCCCATCAGTCACTCAAGGGCAATGCCCTAAGCCCTTCCACGTATAAATGAAGCATCCCTAACATCTCAGACCAAGGTAATAGGAAAGGAGACTTGACCTGTGGTCACTTAGGCTCAAGACAGAGTTCTCCATGTTAATGAGGTACCAAGTAGCCCAGAGGGATGAGCTGATAAGTTTTCCTTCCCAAATATTCCTCCCTGCAAAAGGCATATAATCTCAGGCCCACCCTGGAACTGTGGTATGGTTTTACGCATCTACTTTCCACCATGACAATAAACTGTTTGGAACCATGGACTGGCTCTTTTCATTGAGATCTGCCATGGGGAGTCATGGAGAAAGCCTTCACCTACAGAGCCATAGTGTAGTCTCCTGTCTGCACTGCCTGCCACAATCACCACCAAGTCTGCCGCCATCAAACCAAGGACTCTTCCCGTGGGGCCTAGTTGGAGCTCCCCTTCCCCCAAACCCCCTCTCCAACCCTAGCCAGGGACACCGCCCCCGCCCAGCCAGCTCTGGCCTTCCCATGCCTCAGACTTCAGACTGTGCTTTCTCACCCCCAGGCTTCTCTATGGCCCGACACCCACCCTAATGGTGGCATGGGATAAGCACAGTCAAACTCCTTGAGTTCTGCCTCCCCAAGCAACCATTCCCAGTGACAGAGCAGATGTGGACCTACCAGACCTACAGTTAACCTTCCATAATGAATATTTACTATTTTGTTGATTAGAGGAGGGAGTAATACTAGGTATTACTATGTAGCACAACCAGGCTTGGAACTGCAATCATCCTTTCAATGCTGAGATGCTGGTATTACAGGAATATATCACCAAGCCTGGTCCTGACCTCATAATTATTTTTATTATCATCATCACATTTCCCCAATGAGGAAGTGCTTTAGCTGTATGTTCCAAGGGTAGTTACTATGAGAAAGGGAGTGTTGGGATAGTTTCAATTGTCAACTCAATACAACCTAGAGAGTTTCTGTGAGGCATGGTCGAGACTGTTTGCCTGTGGGCCTGTCTACAGGGGATTGTCTTAATTGAATTAATTAAAGTGGGAAAACGTGCCCACTGAGAGTTACAGTAAAATGAACTGAACAGTACCGCGCATGCAGTCATTGAACTCTAATCCTGATTATGGATGTGACCAATTGTCCCCTAAGTCCCTGACACTGTGACTAAATTGTTATAATGGCCCTAACACAGAACTAGGAGTTAAAGTAAACCACGTCTCCCCATGTTATTTTGTCAAATTGTTTTGTCACATCAGCTGAAAGAAACTAAGATGATTATTAAGCTTTCTTATCTCTTGCTATCTTTCTTATAGGATGATGTGGTAAAAGTGCCACTGACCCTTGACACTGTTCAACCTTGGACTTGAAAGCCTCCGGAACTGTAAAATAAGTCTCTGTTCTGTATAAATAATCAAGCCTCAGCTATTCTGTTATAGCACCAGAAATGGACCAAAGAAGCTTTCTGAGAGGAAAACTCCAGCCTCTGGATTTACACTGAGCACTACTACTAGGCGCACTATGAATCTTTGAGAAGATGACAAAGCAATGATGTAACTAAGACAAATGTCAGCCAAGAGAGCCATCACTGCGAGGAAAGAAGCATCTATCAGACTGCAGCAAAGAGCTTTTACACGTGTTGACTCACTTAACTTGAGCAAGCAGCACGTAAGGGGAGTAAACAGATTAAAAAACAAAAACAAAACTCCATACACCGAACAAGCAATGACAAACTTGTTACAAATCACACAGCTAAGCACTCAGCTAATCCTGGGTTCCGTGTCCTTGGCTGTTAACCTCCTAGCAAGAGGAATAATGGCATGATGGTTAAGAAAAAAGATACTGGAAAGACAAAGGAGGAAAGGAGGTACCATTCTGGAAAGAGAACAGCAAACGCACTCTGTGGCCAAGCAGTACTGATGACTGAGCAAATACCAACTAGTGTAGGTGTGAAAGAACCAAAGGCTTTTAACCCTCAGGGCACTCTCAGAATCTTGAACTTGGATGAATTCTAAAATTTAAATAGCCTACTGTGTAAATAGACATCCATAAGACTTTCCACACCAGATATTCGATTCCATACAAACTGCCAACAAATAACTCATTTCCATGATAAATGCAGATGCTAGGACATATATACTTGGAGATCTGCAGCATGGTCCCATCTTTAGGTAGAAGCATATGGCAATGGGTTCATGCTGAGCTCTTGACATACTTTTGAAGTTAGGAATATAGCTCTGTGGTAATCTGCCTAGCATTTGCAAAGCCCTGGGTTTTCTTCCCAGGACTACAAGGAAAAATACACTACAGAAAATTGTTTCTAATAAAATAAACAAGTACTTTCCATACCATGACTGACTCTGCCAAGGCTCAGTCCAATGGGGCCCATCAACAGCTTTGTAATGAGAATGAAACGTTGAAGAGGCCCCTTGAACAGGGCAGCTGGGAAAAGATCCCACAGGACTTAGTGCCAGAAACCGTTCAGAAAACAGGGAGCTGTGGGGAGGACTCATGACACAGTCTACAAAGCTCTTGGTCGTGTGCCTGCATTTGTCAAAAGAGAGAACTTGGCAAAATGCTTACCACAGAATCACTGAAAACCATAAAAATAAAAACCTCCCACGCATGATCCTCTATTACCCGCCCACCTGCTTAGAGCAAATGGCATCAAGGCAATAAGACATCAAAAGTGATTGCAAAAGCAGAAGACTTCCCCCTATCCAAGAGCACCAAAATGGAGTTTCATATTATAGCAGTAGACATTACTCACCCTAACTAATATGCCATGTATGCGACATGAAGATACACCCAGTTCTTAACACTTCTACTTGGGTACTATAAAGTAGCAAAATGAACACAGAGGAGACTACAGGGTAGATGGAGAAACTCCTTCTGGGGCTTCCCCTTGACTTGTTGGGTCATGGGTGATGACCACAACTTGGCAATGACACAAATGAGCTCTGAATGATAGTGATGGACACATTCAACTAAGTAACTTGCCACTTTGAAAGCATATGGGGAGTTCTATGCCCTGCTCGATCCGTCACTCATGCCTTGTTATTAATGACAGAGTGTGTTTTGACTGTTCTCCTGAGGATCAAATAAATGCTGACAGGATTTGGTAGCATTTCAAGGTTAGTGACATTTTCAACTGCAGGTGATAAATGTTATAAAAGAAAAAAAGGAATACTCAAATTGACCATCAGCAAGGATCTAAGAATTGGAAAGGACATATCATTCCCCTGGCATTTTCTCAGTCTACAAGCAGTAAAATTAGTCTTCCAAATCTGTGGCACACTTATCAGTTACAGTAATCAAGGACATTTGTGTGTCTGCTAAGTGTTCCATATATGTGCAGAGACCACACTGCTGCCCTATGGATGCTGGGAATCTAACTCTAACACTCGGAAGAGCAGCAAGTGCTCTGAATCACTGAGCCATTTCTCCGACCCCTCAGTTAACAATAATGCAATACATCTACTACAGCTGTAGCCCGTATTTCCTGTTCTTCTAGGAGATGGAAAGTGAACGGCAGCAGCTCTGCCTACAACCTACAGGTACAGTGGTCATGCCTGGTGCCTGGTACCAAGGCAGCCTTGGTGTGCAGTGACTAAAGCTCTTGAAGAGACTTGTCATTGCTGAGTAGGGCTGGCCACCCCCCAATATGAAACTGTCACCATTGCAGCCTGTGCTGCTTCCCCTCCTGGGAGACGGAGAGTGCTTCAAGGCACTTTACAAGCTCAACAGTCATGCAGGGTGAGCAGATCATCTGGACAGCCAGCACCAAAGACAAAGAGTTGTGCTGAGGCCTGGAGCTGCTGGGGAAACATCTAACTAAATAGGGCCTGTCCTAGGTCCACCAGCCAGAACCTAGCATTGAGCC
>JADRCC010577881.1:1802-20412 GCA_019843855.1 Hylomyscus alleni
GAAAGAAAGAAAGAAAGAAAGAAAGAAAGAAAGAAAGAAAGAAAGAAGGAAGGAAGGAAGGAAGGAAGGAAGGAAGGAAGGAAGGAAGGAAGGAAGGAAAGAAAGAAAGAAAGAAAGAAAGAAAGAAAGAAAGAAAGAAAGAAAGAAAGAAAGAAAGAAAGAAGAGAGGAAACCTATCTTCTTTGTCTTCACAGCAAAAAAGGGAAGGTGATGCCTGCATTGTTAGCGTGGTGTTTGGCCCTGGATTGATATGACACAGAAGAGGTTGCTCTGTAAAACCAGGTTACAGAGCGTCATGTGTCTAAGGCATCATACCTCTGAGATCTGCAATAACCTTGGCTGTTTCTTTTGTTTTTCACAACGTTTCAGTCCAGCACCACTAATAATTTTCTAATATCTCTCTCTCCTCTATGTATCCTGTATATTTCCCTTTCGGAGTCTTCTTGAATTAACTGAGGGATAAAACTATATGATGTAGTCTTATTATAAGCAGAAGAAAATGAAGATGATCTAATGAGATAAATCACCGAAGGTTAATAGCTTTTTTAAAAATCAATCTCCCTTCAAAGGGAAAGGCTAAATGGCTTAGTGGATGAAGTGTCAGCCCCTCACCTCTGAGACTGTAGTTCAAGTCTAAACTGTGAAACTGTAAGCGACATGTTTACCAGGTGGAGATCAGTCTCTAGTGGACAAAATTCTGCACTGCATGAACTGGAGATCCTGGCAGATCTGCCCTGCACCCCTCAGTCCAGTCAGGGGCTGATGTGTATCTTGCTGCCAGCCCTTCCTGTCTCTTTGGCAACAACCCAGGTGGAGGCTCACATCACTGTCAGGAAGCCATGACTGTTTTCCAAAGAGCCTCAAATAGCACTGGGGCTGTGAAGTCTCTGGAAGCTGCTGCTCACCGATCCTGACCTCTCAGCTGTCACCGGAATAACATGACCTCCCACACCTGCAAACTGCATGACACCTCTTCCTGTCAATTAACAAAGTAGGACACACAAAATAGATGACTTGGCTATTTCAGACTAGCTAAGGACTCACCAGAGGAAGATCACTAATATAGTAGGCAAAACTCAGTAACTAAATTACTACATCTATAGAAATTGAAATGGTATAAATACAGCCAAATGCACTTGCTTATATTAATGTCTTTGAAAGTGCTTATGGTCAAATCTTAGCAGGTGTAACTCAGACTATCCGTCTAGCTACATGGTCAAATCTCTGCTGGTTATTAAAAGGGCTTCCTTGCATTCATGGCTTAGCAATATGCTTATCAGCTTTCTTCATCAATTATATACTGCACTGTTTTGAGTCTCTAAAAAAGATACAAACTGTGTGCAGAACACATATACATGGCACAAGTAGCTGTTAATTTAAGCACATTGCAATCAGCTCAATTTTATTGATAAAATAATCTAATTGCAATGTCCAACTGAAATCAGTACTTTAGTAGCCTGTTTTATGATAAGATATTCTTTGCCTGTGCATTGTCTAATAAAACACACATAAAATATAGCTGTATATATTTGAACAGTAGACAATTAAATGTGTAGAAAAGTTTAAGCCTATCCTCTAACCAAAATGTTGATGCATCCACAGGACTTCCATATTCCTCTAAACTGATTCATTAATGATTGTTGTCTACGTACTGCTAATTCCAAACACCTGCAAATCTCTTTGTTACTATTAAAGCAGTCCCTGCCCTAACCCCAGGCTGATAAATGGCTCTGTAATTTCTGGGGAAATATGCTAAAGGTCACGAGTTAATACATCCTTGGGTACTTTCTCTTCTCATCCTTTCCTTCCCAAAAGGCAGAAAAGCTGTGTTGTTTTATGCCCATGCTTTTGTAAAGTCCATTCAGAATGAAATTAGAGAGTACATTTGCAAAAGAGCATGTGTGTGTACACATGGAAAAATCCACATGTATTCTATACAGTCTATTACTAAAATTACACAATTGCCTTTTGAGAAATACCATACAAAAAAATCTTTCCTTAATAATCTATGAATATCACTGTCTGACTCAAGTATTATTATGCCTTTTAAAATTAAACTATCCACAAAACATGCATTTACTTTCTGCTATACAAAATGCTAATAATGCTTTTAGAATGGTCTTTAAAAAGTCTAATTATATCATTTAAAAACTGAGAGACCAAAGGGCAAGCTAAATTCTCCTAACATAAATCAGACTTTTTTTATTTCAATGACTTTAAAAACCTCAAATGCAGTAATTTTAATAGCAATGAAAGAATGAATAAGTCATAACTCCGCCTGATCACATAACTGTCTATAACTGTTATTAAATGCTCCAAAATAAGTGAACTCATTATGTTTCCGCACTGCTTTTAGCTAATCTAAGATTCGGCTCACTTAATCATAGAGAAGACTTCAATGCAGCTTTAGACCCTCAGCAAGGTCACCTCAATGTCTTTTCTCTGTTCTATACTGATCATTTAAGAGCAGAACTCTGACCTGAAACCGATGCTATCTCTTGCAAGCTCGAAGGCTGAAGCCCCACAAAGCTGCATTTGAGACAGACATTTGCACAGCCTATATCCTGTGATCAACTCTGCTGCAAACTATGCCAGGTACCTTTTTCAACAAAAGAGATGCCAATCAGAATTTAAATGCCCTGTGCTCAGTAAAACTACTTCTTACATGATACCTACAAAGTCAGAATTCATCATTTTCAAAACAGCATCCATCCACAAACATGTTATTAAGCTCTGATTGGCCTTATGTTCTGGTGACTAATGACTATTTGACTCCATATTGTTGGAAGGCTTTCTTAGTTAGGGTTTTACTGCTGTGGACAGACATCATGACTAAGATAACTCTTATAAGAACAACATTTAATTGGGGCTGACTTACAGGTTCAGAGGTTCAGTCCATTATCATCAAGGTAGCATTCAAGAAGGCATGGTGCAGAAGGAGCTGAGAGTTCTACATCTTCATCTGAAGGCTACTAGCAGAATACTGGCTTCCAGACAGCTAGGATGAGAGTCTTAGAAGCCCATACCCATAGTGACACATTTACTCCAACAAGGGCACTCTTATTCCAACAGGGCCACACCCTCTAATAGTGCCACTCCCTGGGCCGAGCATATATAAACCATCACACAAACCATATGGAAACTTGGTGTGGAGAGTTTACCCAGTGAGCCAATTGTTTTGGTTATAACCTTCCATGCAGTTATGGAGCTATAAGGAGCATGGTACGACTCTTGCTTTCCTCTTGTTCTGTACCAGAGGACTAAAAAAGGTTAATTACAAATGTTCTTCATATCCTACACATTTGTTAAACCACAAGTGTATAAGATTAGGTCTTGGGTGAGTGGTAGCACATGCCTTTAATCCTTGTACTTGGGAGGCAGAGGAATCTCTGAGTTTGAGGCTAGCCTAGTCTACACAAAGAAAACTTGTCTTGGAAAAAAAAATGAACATGTCTTAGCATCATTTCTGGTATCAATGAGATGAGAGAACGTATCCTGCTAGTAAAAAAAAATGGGCAGAGAACCTAGAAGAGGAGCATCCTGAGTGAAGACCACAGAAGCAAGAAAGGGCCAAGGAGACATAAAAAAGGAGAGGAGATAAGGCCCAAGAGGAAGCAGAAGACAAAAGACAAGGAACGGCCAAAGAAGATTACTTAAATCCAAATAAAGGATAAACTCAGTTGTAAAGCACTCACCTGGCATGTACGGCATCCCAGTTTAAGTCTCTACTCTTGTCTCCCCAAAAGGAAATAATTGACTTGGGGAACACTTTATAGGCCATAGAGATAGCTCAGTAGATAAGGCACTTGTCATGAAAACCTGAGCACTTGAGTTTAAAATCCCCAAAGTCACATAAAGCCAGATGCAGGAGCACAATTCATCTGTAATCCCATCCGATTGAAAGCAGAGACAGCAGTCTTGAATATAGCAGTGAACAAGAACAGACCCTGCCTCAAACAAAGTAATAGGCAAGACCAACACTAAGATTGTCCTCTGACCTCCATCCACATACACTGTGGTACACATGAGCCGACACTCACAAACATACGCATCTTCAGAAACAAGAATGTCTAAGAAGGATATGTATCTTCCAGAAAAATAAACAAAGTTTTAAATATCGTGAAATTTTTTGAGTGTTCAATGAAGAGTAAAATGCTCCCATTCTTGTGCGATTCTGGTTGCTGGGGAGGTTGTTTACTTTTTAGGAGTTGGTCTGTCAGGCTTGTTTTTTGTGCTATACAAATACACCCACTCCTCTACTAAGATAGCGTGCAGGGTACCACTCGCTTGACCAGGCCTGACAAACTTGAATAACCACACCCAGACCAGCACATTAGGCACTAAATTGTATTCCTGAACCTTATTCAGGGTCTCCTTGCTCAGTATTTCTTCAGTTTCTTTTGAAAGATGATACAGCATGGCAGCAAAAATACTAAGAGAAAAAAGCACACAAGGAGGAAAATACACACTTGGTATAACTACTTTCCGATAACCTCAAAGCCACGCATCTAAAGTCTGGTAAAGGCATCAGCTTTATATTTCCCATGACATTATTTGTATGTATGGAGACTTGGATCAGGTCTCAACTGTGAGATCACACCTTGGGAAAAATCAAACTCTGTTTGGCACATGTGTAAATCCCAAGTAACACATTACCACTCCAGCAAACAACTACCAGGAGCAAACAATGAGCCATGCCAGAGGCTAGGATAGGACAATGACAGCAGAGTAAGACCTTGTTTCAGTTATTGAGAAATATAGACAATAGCTGAAGTCAGTAAAGATAACCATTATACTCACAAGTGTAATTGAGTTCTGAATATTGATTGGCACCAGGCAGATGATGAAACTTGTGCAGGTGTTAAATACTGTGTGCCTTATCTCTTTGTAGGAAGGACATATCAATGTGTACCTCAGCCAGTAAACTCCACTGAGCCTTTGGTTCCAGGGCTTATATCACGGTTTCATTGTGTAGGCCCCATTGGTTAAATCACTGACTGGATGACTGAACTCCAACTCTGGCTCCTTCCCTTCCCGAGACTGTGGAATATTTAATCGCCATCAAGATACCCAAAGCCCAAAGCCTCTTATTGTAGAAGTAGTCTTTCCAGCATGCCCAACATCATAAGGAGTCATCTAGTGGCCCACAATAAGTCATTTTGCTTGCATCAACTATCAAGTGTGAGCCAAGGGGGTTGTGGTCAAGGAAGACACTAATACTACTCAGAAAATTCCAAGGACTTGGAATCTCCCTTCTGGAAATCAAGGGCAAAGCACAATCAGAAGTATTAAGCAACAATTAGTTTATTCATAAGTGGCTACATGGGAAGAGTGTTGGTAGTCACTAAGACATATTTTGCATGATCTGTGCTTGCTAAGAACTCAAATGTAATTCAGAAGGTAAGTTGTATGCAATTGGTATGTTGTACAGGACTATCTTCCAAGGCAATCTGCCACCATCTTCAAGAGTTTAACTAGGCCTGCTTGCAAGAGAATGTCAAAATGGGACTTGATGATTGTTTACCTTCCCTCACAGGAAAGGGTGGACACTGTCATGGGACCCTCACCTAAGTCAGCAGCTACTATGCCCAGCTCCTTACATGGTATTTTATCTTAATTGTATGTGGCCTCAGGGTCTTGAGGAGAATCTAAAGCACATAGACTGAGTAATGAAGAAAGGAAACTCCATCTGTGTAGTCATGGCGAGTTACTACCCATGCTAAGTGCACACTATGACTGATTTAAAGTCATGCATGCTTCTACCAATAAAACCCCAGTCATTGCTCTGGAAGCAAGCCTTTGCATTTTGGTGGATCCCAACTTTGGCTTGTCATTAAGACAGTATGATGGGGTTGTATGTTGTCTAGTACCCCGATACATACCCCAGGAGAAAATTCTTACACTATAGTAACAAAAAAGATAGAGAGAGAGTTTGGGATCTTTTTTCTCTCTATTCAGCCATTATTTATTTATGGAATGGCTGTAAGCCAATCAGAAACACCAGTCAGGAGGATAACCAAAGAGGCTCCTTGACTTCCTCACGGAGAGATTCCAGACATAATCACAGTTTTGCCAATCTGGAACACAAACAGCAGCCAGCCCTAACACCCACAGCCTGACATGGCTTTTAAAGCCTTCCCAGACGCTTTGTCTCTTTCAGTTTCACTCTTACCTTCCCAAGCTCATGGCCTCCCATTGTTCTTGTCACTTCATTGACCCTATACAGTCTTTTTGTCACCTCGGCTTATACTTGGATTTCAGTTTGATCCACAAATATTTATTGAGAATCTACTCAGTATGAAGAGTCTATTTTTTTTCATGGGAAATTTTCTCCGCTGAAAATTCTGGAATTTCTCTGGTGGTTGCT
The DNA here is from genome assembly GCA_019843855.1 of Hylomyscus alleni. Classification (NCBI taxonomy): domain Eukaryota; kingdom Metazoa; phylum Chordata; class Mammalia; order Rodentia; family Muridae; genus Hylomyscus; species Hylomyscus alleni. Next base: position 8,170 of record JADRCC010577881.1, read on the forward strand.
AAAATGTCAGTAGTTAAAGCTGTAATGTTGATGCTAGTCAATGATGGAGATTTCATGTACAGTCAGTACCAAACTAGCTGTACCATGGAAGACGGGTCTTCAGTGATTTACACCTGGCTTTACCGAAGTTCTATGGAACCACAGTAACTTCAGGAGATGTTGTCTGAGCAAACAAGTTTCTCACCATCAAAGTTTGGGGAGCATAACAACCTACTATCTTTTTAAGATGAGTGCCTTTGTGGTCTTAGAGGAGGTGTTTAATAGTTTGACCCAACTCATATAGATGTGGCTGTTCTCTTGACAAATGCTTCATTAAGGTACCTTGACAAAAGCTTATTTAAGGAAAGACTTACTTTCATTAAAATTAATTTTACTTCTCTGCCAAATGCTTGAAGGAAGTTAAGCTGGAAGTTTAAGTATCAACATGGTATAAAATAATATTGCAGTGCTTCAGTCTATAATGCTGACTCAGCAAGCATGAGGACCTGAGTTTTGATCTACAACAAACACTCATACAAAAATCTGGGTATAGTGGCATACACATCCGTAGTACCAGTACTGGGGATAAAAAGTAAGATGATTCCCTCAGCTCTCTGACCACCCAGCCTAGCCATTCAATTATGCCAGAATCAGTGAGAGATCCTGTCACAAAAATAAGATGGGAAGAAATTGAGGAAGATACTCAGTCTTCCTCTGATCTTCACAAATGAGTGCATAACTTACACATAAGTACCTACCAACACTAGCATGTACACATACTACATACATACAATATCATACATAAAAACTAATAATATGTCCATTTAGCAAAATAATAGTATGGGTTCATCTAATGAAGTGGACTTAAATCCAACCAGCAAGAGGTTGACTCTTTCCATGACATACATGCTACTATTACATCAGTGTGTATATCCTGCCAAGCCAAACAGTATTGTAGCTCACGGGTTCATAGTTGAGTAGGACTGATGAATAGTCTTCAGTTATCCAGTACCATGCATAGTACCTTCCAGAAATCTCTCTCTCTCCCTCTTTTTCTCTGTCTCTCTGTCTCTCTCTGTCTCTGTGTCTCTGTCTCTGTCTGTCTCTTTCTCTGTCTCTCTGTCTCTCTCTCTCTCTCTCACACACACACACACACACACACACACACACACACATTAGAGAAACTTTTACTTATAATAGATGGTGATTAACTCAGAGACTGACAACTGGTTCAAGGTGCAGAGATTAAGAAACTGCAGGGTACTCAGTCCTAATTGGAACATCTATGTGCACTTCCTCCTCTCAAGGTTCATGGATCATTGTGGAGAAAGGAGTAGAAAGAATGTAAGAGCCATAGGTGGTGGAGGACTAGAAGAAAAACAGGGTCTTTTGGACATACCAGAGAAGCTGGCATGAAGTCCCAATCCTGGTGAAAAAACTATTAGCAATTGATAGCTACCAAGTGGGGATCTGTTTTCTCCAAGAGTGTAGCCCCTGGTAAGTTGACCATGTTTCAATGGAAGATCATACATCCAAGAATGTTAAAGCAGCAGAAACTGGGTGGTGTTTGTTTTATTTTGTTTTTGAAAAAAAAGACACAAAACTGGGTGGCAGGGGAAAGATGATATCTGGGAGGACTTTGGGTGTGAAAATGATCAAAACACATACAAAATTCTCAAAAGAAACAATAAAGATATATATATTAATTTTTTAAAGAAAAAATAATAATTCAAATCAAAGACTAGGAAATGTTGTTGCTATTATTAGTCCTCAGGAGGAAGATCTAAATATGATCAATTAATCATTAGATTTATTTAATAATCACTTTACCACATCTATCAAGATAATCTTTATTTATGAAATATTATTATCAGTGTCTGAGAAATTGTAGTAAGCATTCCATAAGCTACAACATGTGACAGACACACATATACACACACGCACACACACACACACTATCTATTATATATTATTCAAAACATATATTATGTGTATTACATATTTATATATATTATTCAGAATTACCCTGCATGTGATGCCATCTTCCACTCATATTTAATTTGAGCCACAGCTGAAAATGTTCCAGATGTGCTGTATGCCAGTACTACTGTCTTCGTTCACGGAGTTCACAGCATCTGAAAGGTAATGAGACCTTCATACAGATAGACAATATCCATATAGGATGACAAGAGACACTTTAGAGGTAAGATGGAAAGAAATGAAGCAAGAAAATAATCCTAGTACATGTCTCAAATCAGCATACACAAAGAAACAGGAGAAAGCATTAGATCAATGCAGGCAACTGCCACAGCGGCAACCAATGATCAGCAACGGAACCAGCCTAGCCTAGAGAGTTCACAAAGCTACATGGCTTATGGTGTGGTCATGGACATGGATTATTTCAGTGTTCTTGGAGGCAAAGTCTCCAAAAGAATGTACAAACATCCTTTGGAGAGAAGGAAGAAATTGCAAAACTTGTTTATGTCTGTTTTTATCTGGTGCCCTAAATTTTTCTGTTCATCAGTTTTTAAGTATTTATGTTTTAAAATTTTACATTTTATATGTGCATATTATTTACAGGAAAATAAACAAACAGAAGTATATTGAAGTAGCAGAATTCTCAAACATTTGTATAATGACAAGAGTGAGCCAATAGTTTGAAAACTATTTCCTAGGCCATGGGAGTTTAAGAAGAGTTTTAAATCTGAGAGTTCACTGCTTAGATTTACATTTTAAGCAACTCAACATTTGTTTTAACAACAATGAGAACTTTTTTCATGCAATATTTGCCATGAAACATTCCATGTAGAAAAGTTAAGTACTTAGCTTCTGTTTGCTACTCATGTATGCTAAAAACAATCAGTGGAGTGGACCTTGAAAATGCAAATCTTATTAAGTAAGCCTCTTGCTAAAAAAATCACTTAATTGATCCTCACTGCTTCTGAGAGAAAATAAAAACTTGTTGGGTAAAAAACACCGTTCTTTCTTTTTCTCTGAGCTCGTGGGTTTGCTACAAGTTAGAGAGGAAGAGCATTGAATTTCCATTTGGTTAACCTTAGTTCTTGCTCTGGAGTTGACCCCAATACTGGGTTGAGTCTCTGCAGAAAGAAACGAATATCAGCAGTACAGGTCAGGTGTTTAGTACATCCTCATAATCCCCACAGCTTAGGCTCCTACTGACATAAAGCCCACAAAGGGGGCAGGGCAGGGTCTGCAAAACAAACATCAGTACAGGTGACACCTCTGGAGAATTGGAGAATTGAAAGGAAGTTCAGACTGTCACTGGGCCAGCAAAGGCAGATACAGGAGTGTTTACTTTTTAGAAAAACTCTCATCTGCTCAAGCTTTTCTGTCCAGATAGCTGATCCCAATGTTAGGACTCATATACCTCTCTACTATTGACCTTCTCTTTAGTTGGGCCTTGCTGTTTGTAAATAGCTGCAGGGATCCTGGTCAGGCCAAGGGCTCATTTTAAGGCCTTGCCTAAATAGGTGTATACATGAATGATATTTAAAAACTACCCTGTATACCATTTTACATGATTACAAAAACTGACTTGTATTTATTTTCTATATATAACAACTCAAAATTTTGCATTCTCAAATGATGCATAATTTTACTTATGTCTAATAGTGTTTCCACATTCTGAACAAATAGTACATCTATGATAAAGTCTCCTATGCATTGAGAAAAACCTAAAAGTCGTTACAGACTGAGCACGGAGTCCCTAATAGAGGAGTTAGAGAAGGGACTGAAGGAGTTGAAGGGATTTGCAACCCCATGGAAAGAACAATATCAACCAAACAGACCCCCCAGAACTCCCTCTTAGGGACTAAGCCATCAACAAAGGAGTACACATGGCTCCAGCTGTGTATATAGCAGAGGGTGGCCTTGTCATGCACCAATGGAAGGAGAGGTCTTTGGTCCTATGAAGGCTTGATGGATGCCCCAGTGTAGGGGAATTGAGGGCAGGGAGGTGGGAGTGGTGGGTGAGTGGAGGAACACTCTTATAAAGCAGTGGGAGGGAGGATGTGATAGGGTGTTTCCAGGAGGGAGGGAAACCAGGAAAGAGGATAACATTTGAAATGTAATTAAAGAAAATATCCAATTTAAAAAAAATGTTGTCTTAAATAGGCAGAAATTTTCTGTATGAGAACCTCTGTAAATCCTTCGAGACTATCCCATGATCTTCTCTGTCCCTTTGGAGGATGTATTTCTGAATAGCCCATGGCACCCCTCAGCTGTCAAAGAACACTAATACCAGTGATTTATTGGTCATGTCTTCTTAGCACTTATTCTCTACCAACCTCTTATCTCCCTATCACAGTAGACTTCAGCCTCTTGAACTAAAGTTCTCTCACTTATGCCATAGCACGTGTGCCCATAAAGTAGATGAGTTTAACCTAAAGTTGCTAATATCTAACAAAAGGGAACTTCTTCCAAAACAAGAAGTTTTATGACTTTAACCTCTATGGTGATGGTGTAAGTGTGAAGGTCAATTTAACTATAGACTCTATTAAACTAAGCATGTCAGGGACATCAGTGAAATACTCTTGGGTATCTCTTTGAAAAAGTTTCTGAACAAGGACTGTAGTTGCAGATTTCATTAGGTCACAATGGCTCTGAATTAATGAAAAGTTGCATTAAAGGATTTGAATTTGTAATAGATTATTAGAAGGAGGTAGAATGTCCTATTAGTTATAGGATAAAATCACTAGGGCCGTTGTCATGAAAGCTAATTCTTGCCTTGACCTCTTCATATATTCTTCCCTACTATCTGCTTCTTGTCTTCACTGATGTTCAAACCCATATCAAGCCTCAAACATGGGGTTAAGTAAACAAGGACTGGACTCTCTAAAATCATGAGCCAAAATAAATACTTCTTTCTTGGGCATTTGGTCATGGTGGCATAAAGTCCTGACTAATACAGAAAGTAGGTACCAGAGAAGTACAGTTATTGTTGTGACTGATCTGACCATGTGGTTCCTAAGTCAATGAAAATGAATTATAGGACAAGTGTTGGGATGTTGGTTATAAAAGGTTGAAAGGAGAGCTTAAAGTATTAGTCTGGTGGGAACTCGGCAGATGAGAATGTCAACATAATTGTAGACAATAACAGCTATTCAATGAGGCTTCAGAGTCTATTAGGAAGTCTTTAATATATCATAGAGAACTTGTCCACATTTTGAGCATCTCCTAAAACTTTGTGTTAGGTGGAGTTTAAAGGTGATGGACTAATTAATTTGATAGAAGTTGAAAATATCATAGTATTCAGGCTGTGGCATGGTTATTGTTGCCTGATTTTAGATATATTTACAGTGAGAATATAAAGGAGGGCAAAAAAGGATTTGAAAAATATGCAGGCTGGCCAGAAAAGGGACAAATGTAAAGTTCTGAACAAGGACTGTAGTTGTTAAAGATGCTAGAAGCCTTAAAAAGAAGCTGGGCAGCCAATCCTACCCTTGATCCCAGTACATTTAAGAACCTGATATAGAAGGATTGTGCATTTATGGCCAGCCTCAATGATATAGCAAGATTCTATCTCAAAAGAAATGAATGAATAAATCAGAAGACAAGTACATGGACTGGAGCAATTGGAAGACACCTTGAAGATATCTTAGGAATTGGCTAGAGCACAGACATCATATTATTTGCAGTCTAAAATTGTGAATGTCCTTGAATTTCCCTTGAGAACAGAGAAACTCTGCTCTCAAGGAAATAGCTGTGGTGCATTAGAGTTGTCAGTAGACCAACTGGGTGCTTGTTCTGCACGCATACAAACTTCAAGAGTTACAGGGTTATGAAAGCCTTGAGTGAGATTCCAAAGGAAAGCCTGTGAGACAATGAGGAGCAGAGTCAAAGCTCCTGTAGGGAGACCCTGAAAGGATGCTGTGTGAAACTGTAGGAAGACGTAAAACCAAAGCTGTACTGTAGATCCCAGGATGTTTCAGATTTCTGGAACACAGAAAGTCTGTGAAGGATAGCTGTAGATGATGGTGTGGAGCCACCCCACGAAAGAGAATATGTGGGCTGGAAGTGACAAGGCTATGGCACTGGGTGCCGGAGGCCCCTGGAGCTCATTCCGTGATGCCATGTGCAGTCAATGGCAAACACAGAACTACGGGGCTCAGGGTTTGTCCTGTTGAGTCTCACACTCAGGTAAGTCACATTGAAGAAGCCAAGGAATGTGGATCCCAGTTAAAGCTGACTTTAAAAAGGACACAATTATCACACTGCTGCCCAAAGTCTCTGCACCTATTTACACCTACTATAAGGCTTTGCAGGTTTGTCTTCAGAATCGGCCTTGGCCAATTCCCACTTTTCAGAATGGGACTATTACTCTTTGCCATTATATGTTGAGAGTATAGAATTTACTTTGCATTGAACAGTGACTCTCAGCTAAGCATTCACAGTAAGTCTCAGAAGAGTTCGAATTTGGGAATTTTGAACGATGTTTAGAACTATAGATTATTTGGGCTCTTAAAACTGGATGCATCTTTCCATATGTCATAAACATGTGGCTTTTAGGAACTCATGAGTGGAAGTGTTATGTTAAGGAAATATGTTTGGGGTGTCAAATTGGGAAGGAGTGGGCTTGTGGTGGTTAGTTTTTGATGGTTAGTCCTGACATATTCAATAGGTAAGGTCCACCAACTGACTTTAAAACAGGAAATGGGGTAAATCAAATCATTTGGCAAGTTTTCTCCAAAACTATATCCCATCTACCTCTCAATTCTATCCTCACAGCATATGACTCAGGAGGAAGAAAGAGACCTACAGAGGTTCATGGGGCAAAGCTACCAGAGAAGCTTGTACATGGACCTCTCCATCAGAACGTGTATAGAATGCATCCTCTGACCTCTTTTTGTTTTCTGAGTCACATCTGTCTACATTCTCACTGGTGAGTGTGGGAGTGTGATCTCTAAAACAGCAGTGTTTGTGTTGCTGAGGAATTCACTAGAAGCAGAGATACAAATTTCCCAGCTCTGTCTTAGAACAACGAAGTCGAAATAGTGTAGACACCCCACATATGTCCCTGGCTTCTGACATTCCTAAATAACATTCTCTCCTGCTGATTTTAAGCCACTGGAACAATCACTCTTCAAGTTTAACCCTCTAAATCATGTCAGGGAAGTTCACTCTCCATTGCACATGGCACCTACAGCTACTTGAATAGAAAGTGCATGTGTGTTGCCTTGAAAAGTACAGCTCAAAATGAAAGTGATCCGAAATTGAGACCATCTTCCCCTACGACCACCCTACGATAAACATGATAAACACACAGGTTGTTGTTAGCCACACAGGTTTCCCTGACACCACAGCGCTGCGCATAGCATTCCAACAGTAGGTCTGTGTACTCAAAACAGAAGCTCCCACTGCCGAAGATACCAATGATGTGAAATTGCATAGCGAGTGATTTGTTCAAAAGCATATGTTGGGCTTAAAATAATTGATCTTGGTAAAAATATTAAAGAGCTCACTGAAAACATTCGCGGACATGATGATATTAATACCATCTGTGCAGTAGCCATCCTCAAGGAATCAGCAACACACTTTTTTTTTCCTTATTTTTTTAAACCCTATAATGGATGCTCCCGAACACTGTAATTTCCATGAAAATCTCATAAAATTTACCTACCGTATTTTAAATACATTAATTCATTGTGTATTGAATTATGCCCCCCCTTGCTCCTCGAAGGGAGTAAAACCATGAATTATGTTTCTCAGATCATTTTCATCCCTCTGAAGTGCATTGTTGGGGTATATATGTTTCTCTAAATAAACTACTATTACTGATATGTTTCACTTTTCCTCAACATTCTATTTAAGTAATGTTTATCTTCAGAATGACATACAGAATTTCTACTTCCCAGAATATTTTGAGCCCAAATCATCACAGATCAAAAAGATTAACTCTGATTGCCGTTCTTGCAACTGTTGCAAGTTACTCTGAGGCTTTGCAGTCTTGTTCTTACAAAACTACTAAAATAATAAGCTTTAATATAGACTTGATTTCTTCTCTCTAACACATTGTAAGACCTTTCAGAGAAGGCACTAAAAGAGGGCCACAGAATAGCATAGAGTTCAGATTTAAAGACTATCTGGTGCTTCGATAAACTTGTGTGATCTGATCAAGTCAGGTTCCTAGCCTGAGCTCCTGTTACTTTTGGTGAAGCTTGGGTTTTTAACCCTGTAATGATTTTTTTTAATGTGATCACAAATAGAAATGAAAACACATGCATAGAGCAGACACACGAACGGCAGTTAGTGCTTTTTTTTTTAAAGATGCAAAGAAATACTTGTAGAAGGAAGGAGTATGTAAATATTCTGATTAATAAACTATGCCAGAGACTCGGAAGATTTTAATTCAGTAAAGTGCTTACCATGTAAGCATGAGGGCCTGAGTTTGGATATCCAGCACCCAAATAAATCCAGGAACTTAGCACATGACTATAATCAAAGCACTGGGATGGGGCAACAGGAGTAGAGGGAGGAAGACAAACAGATCCATGGATTTGCCTGCCTGTAACTCTAACAAAATTAGTTACCTCCAGATTCAGTGAAAGAACCTATTTCAACAGTAAGGTACAGAATTATAAAGATGCCTAGCATCAAACTTTAGCTTCTACACATATGTGCTTCTGCATGTACAGAATGCACACAAGAACACATAAACATAAAAACCAGTATTAAATAAAGCATGCCCACAGAAAAGGAAGGTCACAGAAGTCCCCAAAAGGCTATAACCATGTTCCCCAAGCCCTTCAGCAGTATGACAGAACTGCACTCTGTTAATTGAAAAAATAAAACAAAAGCCTCAGGAAATCATCATTTTTTATTTTAGCTCCAGAAAAAAAAATAAGTTTACCGGTTTAAAAAATAAGAATTTATCAAATATTGAAGGTAGGCTAGTGGCCCTTTACTAGAAGAATAATTGAGTATATTATGTAACTGATAATACCATGTGGTAGTGTGAATGCAAAACAGAAATAATGAAATTACAGAAGTGATTGGGTGTATTTTGATTGTATAAATAATGCAAAATCATTCAACATGCTTTGAGAAAACTCTCATGATATATTGTTGATTGACAAAATATATGTGAAATCTACATACATGTATGAATAGGCATATGTATATATGAATGTGTATATATATATTTTTCAGATTTTTATATTTGTTGAAATAAATGAGCAAGCAATAAATCAATTCTGAAGAGGAAATAATGCAGGAAAATGAGTACAGAGCTAGAAAAAGACTTTGACCTTTCACCTTTCACACTTCTTTATTATTGTAATACTTTCAGCTAAAATATATTTAAAATATAAAACAACAACAATCTCAAAATGTTTAAGTACATCTTTAAGAAAAAAAATCCTATGTCCAATGGAGTTGGGAATCTGAGTCCATTGAAATAGCACAAATAAAAACAGTATTTGGATATTTATTCATCACATTATATGCTAGGCACCATGATATTTTGCATGTACAATTTCATGTATTCCTCATGATGAAATCCTGACCTATATATGCTATTCAATTCTTCTGTCTACATGGCTAATGACTAATGGGGCGCTGGATAACTTGCCCAGATTCACATGGTAAACCTTGAATTCTGTCCAGATCGTCTCTTTCCATAACCTAACAGCTCTCAAACATAATGGCGATAAAGTTCATACAGAATCCACGGAAAGTACTGATCCAGTGCAATGCCCCACTTGTGAGCGTGTCTGCATCTGGTTGGTGGTGATTGTTCATTTAAAATACCTAATACATGACCTGACATTCTATCATCATAGTTATTATCATGGGAAACTGTAACCCTACCAAGGGTAAGACTTACACATCAGAGAAATAAATTTAAGAATTCAGATGTTGATGAAGTAAGATTTTGCTTAAAGCCTGATGATCAGCATGGAGCACAGCTTATAATCATGTGCAGTTTGTGATGTATTTCAAGCAATTTTATCAAACAAGTGCAGTCCTTGTTTTAACTTGACTACTTGTCACGTACAATCTATTGTTCTGTCTTTTTGATCTATGATAGGTCTTAAGGGTATTTTGCTGAACTTGAACAAATAAAATACCTTCATTGTGCTTGTTGATTCCGTTTTTGTTTTTGAACAAAATGGTGGCCCAGCGTGTTTTTCAAAGGGACATGTCGCCAGTATTTTAAGCAATTGCAACGCAGTGTGGTGGAGATAGGAGGAAAATGTCTCGGATGCAAAGGAAAGTTAACATTTACATCTGAAAACTGTCTCCTTGCCATGCTGCTTGACAAGTGATGTGGATAATTTTATCCCCTAGTGAGGTTTACAGTCTGCAGAACTAGTTCTTATGTTGATCTCATCAGAACCAAGTGAAAAAGAGGAGACATTACCTAAATATCATGCCTCAGACAGAGATAATCCATATGGCAAATGCCTTCCACTTTGTATCAGAGATTCTTTTTCATTCCGGAGGGTCTCTCTACGGGAACTTGATGGGCTCCTGGGATTCTCTCTAAAGGTAGAAATCCAGTTTGTTTGCTTCCTAGTCATGTAAAGCTGTTTCCATCGTTACTTAAGTCAAGTTTTGTTGGCTAGGCAGGGGTTGATATGCAGTAATATGCCGTGCAGCATGTTAAGTATGAAATGAATTTCATAGATATAGGTTTCTGTTTAGGGAATAAATCTGTCCTAATCTTACTACTTAATCACTGATTTCATGCACACCCACAGCATTACATTTAACATTGAGTTCACCTTTAAAAATATATAGAAAGTCCATGGAAATAATGCTATCCAGTGCAACTTTCCTTCATGAGTCATGAAACACGTTGGTGCCACACCCTCGGATACGAGTCAGGACAGAAAATACATAGCTTAGAACCATCAGCAGATGTGTTGTTCATTTCATAAGGTGTCCAACTTTATCATTATTATTATAGTAATAGAATACAGTTGGTGTAATTCGATTCATGGTCCTCTTAATTAGTAAATATAAGACATTTCTGGGTCTACTTTCCACCAGCGAGTAAGAGACATTTGAAAACTCTGGATGTGTGTATACATTCAAGTGCATGTGCACTCCTACTTGCTTTCAGGTAAACACATCAGCCATATTCACTTTACATGTGAGTGTCATCAAGAGTATCTTCTCATACTCATCTTTACTTTTGCCTTGATTCCTTACTTGTTTAAGTATTGAATCATAGACAGAGATTACTTCATCCTTGATGGGCTCATACTTGCATTTTTATTAGATTACACTTACACCATCCTGCCTTAGGATATGAGTCAGTCCCTCTCTTTAACCAGCAGAGAAATATAAAAAATTCAGTTGAAGGTTTCTAGTCATCTAAAGTTTCTTGGGGCATGAAAACTGGATCTATGCTTAGAGTTTTCCCATGATGCTATTAAACACTTTGCTGAGATCTAAGGTTTGAGTTTAAACTATCCACACATGAGCAGTGGCTTTCATACAGAACAATACAGTACGTACATGGGCACTTTTATCATCATAGAAAAATGGCACTTGGGAAATTTCAGTTCAGTAGAACCAGCACGTGGCACCAAAACGTATATTTTCAGAAACTGAGTATTTCTGGAGTATATATTTGAGAACCACAGAACCACATGGTGGAGAAAAGCAGAAAGAGAGAAAATTGGAATGGCAGCTGAATATAGGTATCAAAATTACATTTGTGCTGAAGATATAGAAGTCGGGTTTGTTTTCCACAAATAGTGTAAGCGACACAGCTACATTGAGGGACTAGAGTGGTTGACAGGAAAACTAAAAGCAAAGTGTGATTACAAGCATTAGATCAAGAACCAGAATCCCAGAATCCCAGCTGTAAGGTGCTCTGAAGTAAGGGAGAGATAGAAGGGTGGGAAAAAGCACTCAGTTCAGTGCTAGGGATGTGATGCATGGAGCTGACATCTCATACCAGGGATGGGCACAACACTTGAAGGAGCTATGATAGGCCATGGAAGAATTAAGAGAATTTGAGTAACAAAGCAAGTAAATCAAAGACATGACTTGACTTACCACTTAGTGGTATCAAGTCAGCTTGCTTGTCCCTCATCTCATGCTTTAGCCAAGGGAATTTTATTTCTCATAATACTGTATCAAAGGAACACCCGTTATAAGGATCTATAATCTTACTGTATTGCTTTTTAATACAAAAATCTATTTTTCATCCCAGTCAAAAGTACACATAGTGGTAGTGTCCTGGTTGCTCTTTAATTGCCTTCTCACAGGAAAGTCTCTGTTGAGGAATTG
>JADRCC010577882.1:0-11755 GCA_019843855.1 Hylomyscus alleni
TGTTAAGTGGACCATTTCTCCTTCTCACTTCCAACTTTACTCTTAGCCACTGGAGACAAATATTCTGTATGCATACTTGTGAGAGGAATAAAGAAAGAGAGGGAGCAGGAAGTTTGGGATAACTCCCAGCATCTTATTCTTCAAAATGTGGCTCTTACATCAGCAATATTATAATCAGCCAAGAGTTTGTAGGAAGGAGGTATCTAAGGCCTTACCACAGAGCGATTGAGTCAGCATTTTATATACATGTGTGTGTGGGGGGTGTGTGTGCATGTGTGAGTGTATGTGTGGTGTGTGTGTGTGTGCATGTGTGTATGCATACATGTGTGAGTGTATGTGTGGTGTGTGTGGTATGTGTGTGTGTGTGCATGTGTGTATGTGTGCATGTGTGAGTGTATGTGTGGTGTGTGTGGTGTGTGTGTGGTGTGTGTGTGTGTGTGGTGTGGTGTGTGTGTGTGTGTGTGTGTGTGTGTGGTGCATGTGTGTAGGCATGCATGTGTGAATGTATGTGTGGTGTGTGTGGTGTGTGTGTGTGTGTGTGCATGTGTGTATGCGTGCATGTGTGAGTGTATGTGTGGTGTGTGTGGTATGTGTGTGTGTGCATGAGTGTATGTGTGCATGTGTGAGTGTACGTGTGGTGTGTGTGGTGTGTGTGTGTGTAGTGTGTGTGTGTGGTGTGTAGTGTGTGTATGTGTGTGTGTGTTGGGGATTAAATTGAGGTTCTCAGACATGTAAGGCAAATGCTCTCTCATCAAGCCCAAGTCCTTAAGCTGCTTGCTTTACTACAAGATTGTCCTCTGATGCTTGTGTGCATTGTGCCTTTCAGACGATCCTCTACTAGCAACATTACAGGAACTTTTCAAGTTGCAGAATCTTGTTTTGAAGGAATATCTTCAAATAGTGGATATTTCAAGGAACTCAGCATGGGATGAGTCGGTCTTTAGAGAATCATGATTCTGGTTGGAATAGGTCCCCCCTCCTGGTCTCCACATGAGGTTGAATCCATGTAAACATTTGAATTTTGAATTTGAAGGAATTCCAAGATGCTGAGACACCCATAGTGAAGTTATATGTTACATAAGAATCAGAAAGTTATCACATAAAACAGAAATGGAACTTTGGTTAAAAAAACCACACACACTTTTTTTTTTCTAAAAAGAATCCTTTTGGATGTTATTACAATCAAGACTTCTTTGCTGTAATGGTTAATCTCCACTGTCAACTTGAGTTTAGAATCACTATGGAAACACATCAGTGGGTGTAACGATGTTTCCGGGATAGTTTAACTGAAGATCAATGACCTGTTCTGAGTATGAGCGGTGTGAGTGTGAGCTGCATGAATGTGAGCACTGGGAGTGTGAACAGCGCCTTTATGAGAGGTCTGAGATCCTAGACTGACTGAAATGTGAGCCCCATACACAAAGAATTATAAGTAACTAGGGAATGGAAGCAGCAGGAGAAATCATCTTTTCCTGACTATTTGAAGTAGTCAGCCCTTAGAATGAAAATATATATATGAATATATATGAATATATATATTTATATATTATATATGTGTGTATGTGTGTGTACATATGATTTGAGAGCTAACCACTTGGTATAGAATAACCAAGTAGGATGTTATATATGTATATGCACACATACATGTACATATATATGTAACATATGTAAATCACATATATATTAACACTAAATGGACTGAGAAGAACTGTATATATATATTTAGGCATACACATATACACACACATATGTAACAATATTTTTTTAAAAAGGCATGATTTCTAGAGGGAACAAGGGGGTACATGGGAAATGATGAAAGGAAAGAGAATGGGGAAATAATGTAATTAAGTTTTAATTAAAAAATAAAAATAGATTTGAAATTGAAGTGAGCTGAGCACGAGCATCCCCCTCTCTCTGCTACCTGACTGTGGATATAATGTGGTTATTTACTCACATTTTTGGTGCCATGACTTCTTGGACATGATAGACTGTGTCTCTTTTCAAACAATGGGCCAAAACAAACCCTTCTTTAAGTTTTGTTTCTCAGATATTTTTCTAACTGCAGTAGGGGAAAGGACTGAGCACACCTGCCGTTGAATGCTATGTATATGAAGTCAGATGTGGTTTGTGACTGCCATGGACATTTGCTATTGATTCTTTGGATAAGTTAACCAAATTAGTATTTGTACACGACCCAATTTGAGGAGCATGTTACTTTAAATACAATCACCCCTGGGATGATTACATGCTCATACTTTTAGATGTGGTGGCAACTGATTTATTGTATAGATAGCAACGTACGTCTTCTATCCTGAGCTGTCTTATCTGAATGCGTGGAATGGAATGGGCCATGAAATTACCCAAGTCTTCCCTTTGGCAGTTTGAATGAGAATGCCCCCCCCCCTCCCTGCTGCCTGTGGATCAGACATAAATCTCTCAGCTGCTCCTCTAGTACCATGTCTGTCTACTTTCTACCATAATGATCATGGATCAACCCTGTGAAACTATAAGCAAACCCCCAATCAAATATTATAAATTTCTTTTATTTATAGTGCATGCCTTGGTCATGGTATCTCTTCACGGCAGTAGAACAATAACTAAGACATAGCTTGTATTGTTGAATTTATGGATATTAAAATCGCATGTGCTACAATATCTATCTTTTGTATATATATTTTTCAGAAAGGGATTTTAAAAGTGTTTTATTTTTCTTATTTTTAATTGTGTGTGTGTGTGTTTGTGTGTGTGTGTGTGTGTTTGTGTATACGTGCATGCATGTGATTACAGGTACCTGTGGAGGCCAGAAGTATTAGGCTTCTCTGGAGTTGGAATTATAGGAGGTTGTGAACCTTCCAACACGGGTACTGGAAACTGAACTCAGGTCTTCTGGAAGAGCAGTGCATACCCTTAACCTCTGAGATATCTCTTTAGCCCCTCATAGATTTTTCCCGACAGTGAGCAGAAATCTATTCAAGAGTTCCACTAACTACTTAGGTAGTTTTAATGCAGTCCAGAATCTCATTCTTAAAGTGATAATTATTTCAGAATTTAACAACAATGGAATTTTTCTAGTTAATAGTCTTCAGTGAGCATGGACCAGGATGCCAGCCAATTCACATTGAGAATACAATTACTGCATACGTGAGGATAATGTTCCCTGCAGATCACTGTACATTCCTGTAGACTGCTTAGATGAAAAGCTGCCTTATTCTCTAAGGAAAATTCTAAAATATTTACCATGAAATCAAACTAGATCAAGGACATTAACTGAGAGAGACTAGTGGGCTTTTAACTCTTTCCGAAGTGAGCAGATTCTCCCATTGACATGTGTTTTATGCGAAGTCTTTTAAGTTTAGCAGTGAGGAATTACATGGGCTGGACGATGCACAAACATTGCTTACATTAGTTCTCCTTTCTCCTACATGCTCACAGGAGCTGAACTTATGTGAGTTTTGAAGTGAAGGACAGCATGCCTAGCAGAAAAAGCTTCCATACCTACCAGAAAAAACTTCCACACTCAGCAGAAATAACTTCCATACCCAGTAGGAAAAACAGGTTTCAATATTTCATTCTATACTTGTCAGACCCTGCCAAACTCCCCCCTCCCTTCTTTGACCAAATCTGTGGTCCAAGTAGGAGAAAATTCACATGTCAGAGTAAGAGTCACTACTCAACAAACATGCAAAGGTGTTGGGTTATGTTTTCCTTTCAAGGGTCTCATTGGACAAGTAGATGACCAGGTAACATGGCTCAGCATGGCTCAACATGGCTCTCCTCCCAGCGCCTCCTTAAGAGACATCCACAATCCTAAGACAAAGTCATTCTCACAGTCTTTCTTCTATCTCACAAACATGGCAGATGGGTCATGTGACTCTCCCTCTATGTTCCTAATTATATCCATTGTGAGATCTAAGTTATGAGTTGGAAATAGGTTTCTTTTCAATAAAGGACCACATAGTAAATACCTGTTGTGTTGTAGGACAGTCTCTGCCAATTCTGCCTCTAAAGGAAGGAACACATGACTGAAGATCTACGGTTGTGCTCTGATGCAATCTAGGTACCAAAACTTGAGTTTCATATAATCTCTAGGTAGTTGTTCCTTTTGACTTTTTTTTTAATTACACAAAAATGAAATTTAAAGGGGCTCTACTAGGGATGTGGAAAGGACAAGGGGGGAAGGGAGGGAGATAAAAAAGAGTAAGGATGAGGCTGAGTATAATCAAAGTACACAGTATGTAAGTGTGGAAGCAACACACTGAACTCCTCTTGCATAATTCACATATACTTATAAAATATAGATGCAAAACCATTCTAAGTTCAAAGTTGTATAGAAACAAGCAACAAGGAGATTCCCTCATCTCCACCTGTACTGCTTTGTCTCTTGTTTCTGATCTAGTGACAGGAAATAACATTTCCTGTTCATATTTCATGTTTAGAACTTGGGAGGAGGTGGGACCATTTAAACAATCATGCTCCTGGGTGTTATAATAATAACACCCTAGTTTAGCTTCATGTGGTAGAATCTCTCCAAGCACCATTTTTTTTTGTCTGTAATTCATAATTCATGTTCCTTATTGGATTCTGAGATATAATGTATGCAAAATGTTCAGCATCGTACCTCCTGTGTAGTTTGAATAGCATAGGTAGCAGTGTATCATATAACTGTTACTGGAGGGCTCATACATTTCTGTTTCTTTACATCTCTCCCCTTTTCTGTCGGGGAAGGTCAGCCACTTAGTTGAGACTCAGTTTTTCATTGAAGGCCAACCTCGCATCTAAAAACAGCAGGAAATTTTTTTCTGCTTATAATATATTAGAGGCGATCACTATTTTAAAAAAAGTACTGATGACAAGAATTGATTTTGGAATTCTGAAAGTTTTTACTGTGGAAATTTGTGTTTACCATGGGGGGTCAGGGCCATCAACTCTTTGCTTGATTTCTTTCTGAGCTTGATGACACTTCATGTGAAACAGATTTCTTTTAGAATCACAAGGGACAGCGACTGCTCTCTGAAGAACAGCCTGGCATGCACAGAACCCCTTCCTCTCTTGACAGCCACGCTGTGAGGTTTATAAAGCTCATATTTTCAGAGCCCAGGTGAGAAAAGGCCCACAAAATGAAAGTTCCTCCACATGCAGACAGCCGTCTCCCCCAGCTAAGCGAACTGTGCCATCCAATTATTTCCAATTACAATTGTATTTCTTTCTTTAATGTTTTCTATGCTGATATCTAAGCTGTTAATGAAGCAGCCCCTTCTTTATGATCCCCATTGTTGCAACTTGCTGGGCTTAATTGCTTTGTCTCCATAACAGACAGATATTCTGAACAATTAGACAATAATAAGGAAGCAAGAAGGGGAAGTGGCTGAGATTCCTTCATTTTAATTAGGCTGATAGTGCACCCTACAGCTTTGAATCAGGGCTGGAGTGCTACTTTCAATAGCATTCAATAACATCCAACTAGAGCTAATAAATTTATATTTCTATTGCAAAAGAATCCCTCCAGTCTCAACTGATCCTTTCCCTTTTGTTTTTCCATAATAATAATATTTGCTATGCAAATGGCATGCTTCACCTTCAGATTCCTCCATGGTGCCTCTGCTATTCCATAGCACCTCTGTGTTGTGTAGAGGGGCAATGGATTATATGCTACTTCCTTTGCACAGATCCAGAGACTTGACCTGACTTGGGGGTGGTAAGGGCATAAAGAAAAGCTGGCATTGAATGTGTTGGGCTCTCTGATGGAGAAACCTCAGTAGCTTGGAAGTTAAGTATATTTATTATATACAGGTGAACAGAAGGGTAGGGATGTTGAATGCAGTTGGAGAAGGAGATGGGGTTATTACACACTGATAAACAAGGAGGCAGGGTTATTATACATTGCTGGATCAAGGAAATGGGCTTAGCCCATCTCTGTAAGAGCATTATCTGTAGGAGACTTGGCTTAATTGCTTTGAAGGAGAGCAGTCTTCTGGTGGTAAGTATCCAGGGTGAGATAGTGGACATTTTCTCTATATATCATCAATATCTGCACATCATGACAATGATTTGTCAAAAAATTAATATACCTAAAATCAATGTATTTTATTCCCATGGGGGTTGAGGTGGGTGGGATCTCTTCACACTTGTTTTCTTGTAAGAGTCAAACAAATTATTCTTCTAATTCTTTTCTTAGATTAAGAATACTTAAATGTTTATAGGCATATTCACCAGATTTTGCTTTCACAAGAAATGCAGTGTCAATGAAAAAGATACAAAAATTCAGGAAAGAGTCAAATTAGAACCACAACCTGCTCTTTCATAACTTGGGAAGAATTGCTGTCAACTTTGCAATACATTTTTAGACTTTTATGCACACACATGCATGTGCACGCTCATATATGCATGCACGCACACACACACACATGGGTTGAGAGAGTTTTAGTTCCTTATAAATATTCAAATTTTTATTTACTGTTACATAAAGATTATTTTTATCGTATTGCCAGTTTTGAGGGCTACAAAATAGAAACTGAAAATAAAGATATCCAACTACTCTTTTGATAATAAGTGTCAAGCTTTTGTTGTTGTTATGCTCTTGCTTGCAGTAGGTAATTGTGATGTGGGCAGTCATGTAGCTGGGACTATGTCTTTAGCAGATACTTCTTTGGAAAGAACTTGTTTTTCATTTGTGGAAATTTTCTTCATTGCTACCATTATTTTTCCATTAAAATAGATGGTTATGTTTATTGGCTCAGCAGTGAAGAGCATGATTATGCTCTCTTAGAAGACCTGCGCTTGCTTTCGCGCACCCATATGGTGACTCACAAACCTCCTTAACTATGTATTTCCAGGGGATTTGACATGTTTGGCTCTGTAGGCACCAGGCGCACACAAGGTGTGCATAAACACATTCAAGCTGTCCTATTAGGTTCTCTGTGACTTCTCATGCTCCTCTACTTATATTTGGGACAACCTCTGTTATCCAGACTTCTAATTTCCTGGGACACACAGAAGCAACTCTACTCTGCTATCTTTTCCCAGAACTCTGTGTGTGTGATAGTTGTTATGTAGCACATGTTAGGTCCAAACTGTCTATTTAGCCCATGTTGGTCTTGACCTCATCATCTTCCAGTTAATCCTCTCAAGTCCTTGGATCACAAGGCACCGTATGTATATCAAAGCCTGTGTCTGTTATTTAACAATAGGATCAAACCAGAGAGCATTACGAAAAGATGTCTGGATAATTCCCAACTACTTGGTTATAATATACGATATTTCTAAACAGCACATGGGTCAAAATTAAACAAAAAAGGAAATGAGACGGGTTTTTGAACTAAGGAAGGATGTGAGCACAATGTATCAAAATGTGTGTATCCTGCTAATGCACTACTTACAGGAAAATTCATAGCAATAAATGATTTTATCTGAAAAGAAGGAAAGTTTTAAATATGTTATTCAGCTTCAACCTAAATAAATAAAGAAAACAAGACAATTTTAAATCCAGCATAAAGAAATACAATGAGCAAGGAGAAAATTAATAAGATATGAAGTACAAACCAATACAATGTACCTAGTTCTTAGGTTAAGTTGGAGAATGCCTAGTGTGCTATAGTTTTTAAATTTTATTTTTACTTTAAAATTCTGTGTATATGTATGTGTCTGTGTGTGGGTGACATGTATGAGGTACTGTTGTAGACCAGGAGAGGTTGCCAGATCCTTTGGAGTTGGAGTTACAGCCTAATGTGAGTGCTGGAGACTGAACTCGGGTCCTTTGCAAGAGCAGTATGTATTCTCAATGCCTCTCTCCAGTTTCTAGAGTTTTGTTTTTCATATATCATGAATGGGTGCTGTTAGTCTTTGTTTTATGGACTGTCTCTTATCTCCGATGACTGATAGTATGACTTGTATTGACTGACTTTCAAATGCCTTATTTTTCTTGTGTGTCTGTTGGTTGCACATTTTCTTCACACTTACTTGTCTGGGTAAGTTTTTATTTAGTATTCAATTTTAAATGATGTTTTCACTCAGTTAAAACGTTGGACATTTTTCTCAGCATGTTAGTGATAGCTGTCCATGCTTATTTGGGTAATCGCTATGGTTGTCTTTAAGACCTGCTTGTCAAATATGTAAATCATGCTCTTTTTTTTTGGTTACAGATCTTTATAATTTTCATCTCTAAAATTTTATTTGGGATTGTTTTTATGCTTTATATCCTGCTCAAGATTTCTTTTCCATCTTGAACATATGTTTATGACGTTTTTACTATACTTATTTACTAGAGCCACTGAACTGTCATTTCTCTGTGTATGTTCTTTTTTAAAAAAAGATTTATTTACTTATTTGTTTGTTTGTTTATTTATTTAATATATATGAGTACACTGTAGCTGTCTTCAGACACACCAGAAGAGGGCGTCAGATCTCATTACAGATGGTTGTGAGCCACCTTGTGGTTGCTGGGATTTGAACTCAGGTCCTTCAGAAGAGCAGTCAGTGCTCTTAACTTCTGAGCCATCTCTCCAGCCTGCTCTGTGTATTTTCTTGAAATGATTTTTTAGGTTACATACCTTTGTATATGTTTGTAGTTAGTTTTATATTTCAGCTCTTTAAAAAGTATGTTATGCGTGTGGGAGCTTTGTCTGCATGTGTGTCCATGCACCATTGTGCATGCCTAGTACCTTCAGAGGCTAGAAGAAGGCATATGAACACTGGAAAGGAAGATAGAGATGGTTGTGAGCCACCATGTGGGCTTTGGGGATTGAATCTGGGTCCTTGGCAAGAACAGTTAGTGGTCTTAATGACGGAACTAACTGCACACACTTGTGTGATGCTTTATAAAATATATACAGTGTAATGATCCTATCTTGGCAACTGTCATATTTATCCTTCAATTTTGCATATGTAAAAATATATTCATATACATATAAATTATTAATATATCCATGATTTACTCTTTGTTGAGAATAGCGAGATTCATCTCCAAAACTCTTTTGAAATACTCAAACAGTAATTTTCACCATAACATCCCACTGTGCTCATAGAGGGTTGCAGTTACTATCCTTCTCCATCTGTTTACAGAGTGTTACGGTTACTCTCCTTATCTACCGGCATCCATGTATCTTCTTCACTGCTCTGTCCCTAACACCTATCCCAGGTTGTGTTAATCATTAGGCTTGCCATTTCATTGAGATCAACTTACATTCTTTTAAAACATAATTTTTGAGAATTTCATAAGAGTATAAACTACATTTTAATCACATCATCTTTGTAAGCTTTACCCGTGCATGCTCTATACCTGTTTTATACCAACTAATAAACATTCCTCATTCCATATAGATTGTTTAAAGTAACAGGGTTTCCTTCTTTTTATGGGTGAATAGTATTTCATTGAGGGTATGTGTCACAGTTCTTTTTATTTCCATGCACAACGAATCTATGTTAATTCTTTATTATACCTTGTACATTTTAAATCTGATGTCACACTCAGTCTTACGATTTTCATGTTATTGATTGATAGAGTTAGTTCAAACTTATTATTGGATTTCAGCTTACTTGTGGTCAGTTAGATTCTTTATATCATCTATAATTCATTTAGAGGAGATGCATAGCCAGTGCTAGGGACTGCTTACTTTCATCATTAAGCTGATGAGTACCTGTCAGTTATAGTCTACACTATGCTACTTGACTCTAGTCTAGTTAGTAGCAATGCACACATTATCCTTAAATCTGTGTGAACCTATGGAACTGTTCTCCCGATTTTGCAGAGGTTTTATTCTTAGCCCCATGTCATTTCTTTTAGTATAAGGGCAAATCAGCCAAAGACTCAAGTAGACTTTTGTGCCCACATCCCTCGTCTGTATAGTTTACTCGTCCCCAACACTCTGCTCTGCAATTCTAGATGCTCTGCATGGCTTTAAATCTAACTTACACCTCCTCAGTGGAATGAGGTCATCAAGCTCAGCTTGAACCTGTATCCTTGTACTATAACTAAAAAAATTTCAGTAAGCCTTTATGTTAGAATTAATTTTTCTCATTGTAATGAATACCAAAGATAATGAAAGCCATACTTTGGGTCATTTTCATAGATTTCAGATTATGATCAGCTGGTTCTATGACAGTGAGTCAGTTTTAGAACTTTTATCTATTTTGCTGTCTTTTTACTTTAACTCACTCATAAACATTCTGTGGCTCACGTAATCATTCTTATGAATGGGAAATAGCAAAAATTCCTAGCTTCAAGTTTACTATTGTTAATATTCTAAAAGCTATTGATTTAAATATTTTTGGTACCAACTCAATTCATTAAAAATTATACTTTATTCTTAAGTCGTATAGTTAATTCTTTTAGACTTTCTACTAGATGGTCGTAGCCTCTGTCAGCCATTGCTTCCTATCCAGCTCTCCTGCTCCTTGACATTGATGGTGCTCTGCATGCTCTGAAACTGGGTCTTATTCTTATTTTTCCCTCACACTTCATGATATATATTTGTTTATTCAGTGCTTGATTTGTTTATACTTTTGGCCAGAACAATGCTAAGGAAGGATTTTATCGTTTATGTGCTTGTGTGTGTGTAAGTACATGTGTATGTGCATATGTGCATATGTATGTGTGTGTGTCTATGATATGCATGTGCATTCAAGTGTTTTCATCCATGTATGTGCATGAGGAGGCCAACTGTGGACATTGAGTTTCTTCCTCAGTACCTCTCAACTTTTTTGAAATACAAAGTCTCTCTCTGAACCTAGAACCCACTGTTCACTGTTTTGCTAGACCGGCTGTAACAGTCAGCCCTTGGAGTCCTTCTGCGTCTTTCCCCTCATTGCGGGGGTAGCATCCATGGATCTCCATGCCTAGCTTCCATGTGTACTGGATCTGAACTCTGTTCTCATACTTGAACAGCAAGCTCTGTACCCACTGAGATGTCTTCTCAGTGACTTTTATGGGATGAGTCTTCATGGTTAGTCCTAGGCCTTCATTTTGTGCTATGGGGTAGATAGAGGGGACAGTAGTTGTCCTAGAGCCATTCTTTAGTTCTGTCTTTTGCCTAGTTGTTGGTTGGCCCTATAGACCATTAAGTTTTAAAATTAGAATTCTGAAAATTACTGAGAAACAATTTAATTCAACTCCTTTAATTTATAGATGAAAACACTGATATTCGACGTGATTAATTGCAACTGTGGCAGTGTGAGCGGTGACTCACTGAGTCACACAGCTAAATAAATAACCTAATAGCTGAGGCAATTGTGTGGTCTCCTTGTCTGGTGCTGCCAACCAATTAATCAGAATATATGTACTGTGACCACACTATTGATTTGATTGGTAATTACTCATAAACATGTGTGGGGCAGTGAACTGTGCACAGACAGCATGGTCCCAGTCTAGCATAGGCCTGGAACTCCAGAAACCTGGTGGGTGGTGATTTCTGCCTTCACAGAATGGTAGGAGTTTGGCCACACCTCCTGGGCCCTTGGCTCCTGTTGCAGTTACAGCCCCCACATCCCCATAAAGGAGAGGTGTGTGGCTATCAGTCACAAAGGTGCAACACCAAGCCTTCCTACATGCAAATAAGGTTTCCCCAAGCTGAGGTCCAAGCCAATGAGAAGTACCTGCTGTCAAACCCTGAATCACCCCCAAAACTGTATATAAATCCTATCCAGGGAATTAAAGGTGTGCAAGAACTACTCTGTCATCAAAGAGCTTCTGTCACAAGAGCTGTAACACTTGGGAAGAGGTCTGCTCTCCCAAAACACCACCTGTGGCTCTTCACTGGCTAGG
>JADRCC010577883.1:0-30185 GCA_019843855.1 Hylomyscus alleni
TAGTTGTCATTTTGCTGGAGACTCACAAATGTCAAGCACAAAACACCACACAGTTAGACATCACAGAGTTTCCTTACCACTGCTGGAGGCTTGCTGGGGCCCTGAGCATGCTCTGAGCAGGTATGAATTGGGGGAGAATTCCTCATCAGGGTTGGTGTCCATGATCTGATGGGAGGTGTTGCTGTCTAGCAATGGCATCTGGCAGCTAACTGGTGGAGGATTATGGGAGCTAGGCAGCTGAGCAGATGGGAGGAGGCTAGACGAGGATGTAGGTGGAATGGGACGACCTGAGAAAGAGGACAGAGGGGTCAAAGGTCAGCAATGAGTGTCATGAGAGCATCCTAAGAAAGTTACATTGAAACCAGCTCGCAATACAAATAAATATATATATATGTATATATTTAATGTTCCAGATGTGCTTTTCAAAGCAGTCATGGTGTTTCCTTACCAGCCCAACTGCATTTCCACTGGTTGTGTGATACTTCATACTTTATGAATATAATTCAGAAATGGGCATCCATTTGAATGAAATCAGTCTAGAAAAGGTCTAGTTCTTTCTATCTCCTTTGCTGTGATTCCAAGTCCTCCTCCTTTCTCCCTTAACCATCTCCTTGCTGCTCTTCCTATTTCTACTGTTGAGAAATTGTCCACCAACTCTGCCTTGATCCCGACTCTTCTCCATAGTAATTGAGATAATGTTTCCTAGGTGAAAATCAGGTCATATCCTCTTGATACACTCCAATTGCTTTCCATTGTATGAGGAAAGCAATAGTAACCCCTGCCCCTATGATTCTGGGCATATCCTACGTTCTCTGGATCACAGTTGCTCATCTACCTCCCTTACCAAGAGGACATGCTTCCCACATGGCTCTTTATTCTCCAGTGAACAGGACATTCTTATTTCCACTGCATGAACATGCCAAACGACTCCACCTCTGCATAGCTTCATTCATCCACTTTAATGGATACTTTCTCCTGTTTCTACTGCCTGGCCTGGATTCTCAAGACTTCTGCTTCTCTTTGGTGAAGCTCTCCATGTTTGCTGCTTCAAATGAGAACTACTTTCTCTAGCCTGTCAGCCTACTTCAATATCCTTATAGACCTTATTATTACCTGGTATTCAAAATTGTATCCCCAGTGAACAAATAAAGAGGCCACACTCAAAAACAAATCCTTTAGCTTAGGGTAGGAGGTGAAAAGAAGTGGACAGAGACTGCCTTGCTATGCCAGTGGCTTGAACATACATTGCATCATGTGGTTTATTTAGATTTCAGGACAGAATTCCCGTGAGGTAAAGCATGGATGCCCCATGCCATAATGAACAGCAGTCAGGCTAGTAGAGTGGGTAATAACCTGGAGCTGAGAACCTTAGGCAAAGAAGGTCTCTTCCACATGGATGATCATCCATCGGAACCTCTTCCTCACTGGTAGCAAACTCTTCATACTGACTCTTGGAGCAATGGCAATTGCTGCCTACACATTCAACAACTATCCCCTTGCACCCAGGGTCATTGTAATTGTTGCCTGTCTGTTTTGCTTGTAAGGAAACTAATGAAAATGAGCCAGAAGGATTAGCCCATGAAGCTGAGATGTGAGGTGAACAGTTGGATTCTGAGAGGTGTTTATGCCTGAAAAGTTGTATTTTCCTGAAGAACTGCATACACAGAGGTACACTCAGACATACATACTTTCTGCTGCTGCTTTCATAACTGTATTTCCTGATTTGTCATTAGTGCACTCTACGGTGCCCAGGATGGATGATTTTGGTTTAACCAATGCATGTGCAGTTGTTTTGAATTCTAAGGATTCCACCATTTTGCCCTCAGACCTAGTGAGGAGCCAGAGGGGGTTCAGATGATGAGAAGCAGGATGGTGAAGTGCACTAAGATAGAATACCACAGGGGCAGAGGAAGGAGATGTTTGGCAGGAGTCAGGGTTTAAAAAAGTGCATAAGGTCGCAGCCAACCATTGGACTGAGCACAGGATCCCCAATGGAGGAGCTAGAGAAAGGACCCAAGAAGCTGAAGGGATTTGCAGCTCCACAGGAGGAACAACAATATGAACCAACCAGTACCCCCAGAACTTCCAGGGACTAAACCACTAACCAAAGGGTACACATGGTGCGACTCATGGCTCCAGCTGCATAGGTAGCAGAGGATGGCCTTGTCAGTCATCAATGGGAGGAGAGGCCCTTGGTCCTGTGAAGGCTCTATGCCCAGTGTAGGGGAATGCCAGGGCCAGGAAGCAGGAGTGGGTGGGTAGGTGAGCAGGCAGGGAGGGGATACAGGGTTTTCTGAAGAGAAACTAGGAAAGGGGATAACATTTGAAATGTAAATAAAGAAAATATCTAATAAAAAAAATGTATAAGGATTCCTGAAAGAGTGGAGGCTTGAGTAAGTCTCTGGAGAAATGCAAGCGACTCTGCGGGGAGAGAATGGAAGGAGCAGTGGTAAGGAGGCATTAAACCACTGTCAGCGTGCTACCACTGTCAGCGTGCTACCACTGTCAGCATGCCACCCTTTAGAGGGACAGAAGTGACACAATGTGGAGGATATAAGAAGCCCTTAACGTTTAAATGACTTTTAGATTTTAAAAGTTATGTGTCTCTACACATGTTTCATAGAAGTCTGAAGAGGGTGTAAGATCTTTTGCCAGTGGATATGAGCTGACCAATGTGGGTGCTGGGAACTGAACTCGGGTCCTCCGGAATATCTGCTCGTAGCCACTGAGACATCTCTCCAGCCCCCAAATCTAAATCTTGAGTTTCTTACCCAACCACACAATGGAAATGATCACAAAACATCCTTGCCATTGTCAATGGGTAAATGGAATGATCTGAGGTGTCCAATACATTCCTAGCTGGTCGGGAGCAATAGAAGACATGGTGTTTTTGTCAGGGGCTCTGGACTGAGTGCTATGGAGTTTTATTAGAATCAGTGCTAGCACTGAATCAATAATTCTCTCATAATAATTCTAACAATAAGGCTATACCTACCACCATTGTAGCTTTTACTCCTTGTTGCATGGTATCGCCCTGTCGCTCACTACATGCTCTGTTTCCTTGCATAATCTCTCTTAATCCTCAAAGCAATCTTGTCAAGTTAGAATGACCATGTATTCCCATAAAACATGAGGATAGAATATTCTCATTTTATAGATGAAACAGAAACAAAGAGGCTAAGGTCAACAGTTAGAAATGTCAAGAGCGGGGCTTGCACTTGGGCTTCTCTTTCCAAAATCCACCCTGCATCTACTCATGGTGCTTACCCAAACAGCATGGTAATATGGCGATACAAACAATAACAATAAACAATGATAACAATAAATAGTAATGATAATGTAAAGGGTAAGAAACATATGCAAGAGAGATACTTCCCAGGTACCTCTCCTCCCTCTCCCAGGGCTTCCTCTGGATCTCAAGTAGGGCCTGAGTTTGAATAACCATACATAGCAGTTATTATCCTACAGAGCTCCGAGTTGTCACTGTCAATTGTTCTGAAGTTTGCAGCGATGTTACCCTCTATCCTCCTTCAAGGTTTCTGACTGCAGATGGTCCTGACTAGGCCCTGTGCATTCAGTGCTGACATCCACTTAGTAACAAGGCTCAGGTAGGGAGAGATTTCTAAGTGGCAGTCAATAGACATTCAAATGTGTGCTACTGAGGCGTAGCTGGAACTGGATGTTGGAGAACAAGAATGGCTGGGAGCCAATTTTTAAAAATTCCTTTGAGTGACTAAGGTGGAATTAAGGTTCAAGTGTGGTTTTCCTGGAGCCTGATAGGATGGTTGCTGTCAAATCATTCTTTCCATGAACTTCTGGGAATTTTGTTGAGCATGAAGTCATTTCATACAGTACAGACACAACAGAGCTTTTTAATATCCACAGATACTGACAATAGAGGAAGAGTCACAACACCGTGCAAGTGCTTGGGTTGCTTCATGTACGGTAACTCTGCATCATAGGATTGAGTGACTTACATTATCTCCCCATACCTCTTAATTCCTTGATTCTGTTTTGGTATTTCCCTCCATTCGGCTTGCTGGTAGCCATCACTGCTCAGAGAATTTCAGAATCACTAGCTCTGCCCTGAGTCAGACAGTGTGCTGTTCTCTGTTTGTTAGGTCATTTGCTAAGTTTGTTCACTTAGGATGCATATTGCCCCTGACTATTCCAACTGACAGAGACCATCTGTGTAGATACAAACAGATTCCAAAGTACAGGGGAGAGAGCTGGAACTTACGCGGCTCCCTTTGTGGACTCTGTTTTCTTACAGAAAACCTTAGTATGGGTGGGCAGCTAACCAGGTGGCAAGCTCCAGCCTGATTCCCAGATTATGGCAGAAGCTCTTTACTCCCGACTGCTTCTCCAGTTTCCTTTTGAATGAGCACAAAGTCCCCCAGAAAATGTACAGAAAAACCACATTGAACTGATTGTTACAAAGCAAAGTGGTACCTGCAATATGTCATTTGTTGAGCTTCTATGGTCTTGCCCATGGGCAAGTGTGCACACACAGGGGTTTCCCAAGAACCCCATGTAAATCAAACTCTGATTATCTCCAGGACTGGATCCCCTGTGACCTTTAGCACAGAGACTAATTCAGTTTGCTAATATATCTGTTTTCAGATGAGTAAGGTTTTGTAGTATTTTTCCACTTGTAAAAATTCTGTTATAGCCAGACAGAGCAATTCCACACAATGTCTGATAGATGGGTCGTGGCTGCTGTAATGCCATGTGGAGGATTCTGGTATGCCCCATCTTCCAGTGGGGAGATAGTGACATCATCAATTAAAAAACTCATAGGCATGGATGAGGAGAGGTAGCAGATGTACAGATCTTATTTGCCATCCATGCTCCAGGCTCTCAGCCTTCACCCACCGCGGTCATCCCTGAAAGCCTTATCATACACCATCTGTGGTGGGAGAATATTGCTCCAACTCCCATCGCGTCCATTACAGTGCCATTTTGCTGCTCAGACAGATTTAGATCCAGACTTGGTCCAGCAAGTTCAAAAAGGCTGCAGTTCCTTCTCATCCTCCCCAAACAATAAATAGTAACTGTGAAATTGATGCTCTGCCTGGCCATTTTTAATATATTCATTAATTTATGCCAGGGGGTGTACTGGAAAGCAATTCCCCAAATTCACTTCAAATGACTTGTTCTTTTTCATTGGAAAGATGAATGGTGAGCTGATATTAAAGTGTTCGGTGTTAGGCAATACATAATTGATTTATGTAGTGATGGGGTGTCAGGATATTTGGTGGAGCGCAGAGACGGTGCTTAAGACACGACAAAATAAAAGGCAGCACCAGGAACAAATATAAATCCGATCGGCCTCCCTGATAGTTGCTTTGTCTTGTTGCTGTGACAAAATAGTTAATGAAAGAGAGCCACTTAAGGAAGGGAGGGTTTATTTGTTCTCTTAGTTCAAAGGGTGGGAATGTCACGACTGCAGGACCTTGAGATCATGGGTGCTATAGCATCCATAGTCAGGAGGTAGAAAGCAAGGAATGCACAGCCCCTGGACCCCACGATTCATAACGGGTAGGTCTTCCAAACTCAATTGCCTGAACTAGAAAATCCCCCACAAAGCACGCTTAGAGACTAGTCTCCAAGGCAACTCAAGACTTTTATCAAGTTGACAATGGAATTACCCACCACACTCCTTAGCAATTCCGCATAGTATGTGATCTTGCTTTACACTGAGAACTAAGCTAAATATTTCACACATGCTTTCTCTTTTAGCACTCGAAACCTTTTCAAGAACTAATTACATTTTCATTTCTTTCCCCGCTCGCAGGTAGGAGAAACTGAAACCAAATATTGCCCCATTAGCAAGTGCAGATCTGTGGTTTGAACCCAAATAGTCTGACCCCAAGCCTTGTGTGGTACATTCTACTACTGCCTACATCAGAGAATGGTGGGCAAAAAATACACATTGCTGCTGTTCTGGAATGCACCACCAAATTCATCCCAAAGGTAACAGGCAAAAGCCAGGCTTCTCCTGCAAAGAGCCAAGGTGAAGATGGGCAAAGACTCAGTGGCTTATAAGGGGGAAAAGACATTCTGGAACCAAAAACTGAACATCTCTTGTGGCACCATAAGTTTAAGGACTTAATAAAAGTCATGTTTTTTATTAAAGTTGAGTTCAAAAGGACTGTTGTGATACAAGCAAAAACAGTTGACTAGAGTGTTTAAACAACTTTCCTTAAGGCTTCTACTTCCTGCTATTGATTTAGATGTCACCATCACCTTCTTTTTCTATAGAAGGTGGAGGTGGAATCTGGGAGGTGGGGAGGCTACAAGGATGTTAGACATCTTTCCATCGAGACGGAATTCTGCTTGTGAATGGAGTGAATGAAGGATGAGCAGGTAATGAAAAGCTGAAAAGAACATTAATGATTATGTTGGTAGAACATCTGGATTCAGCCAATCCTGAAGCACCCTTGCCTCCAAACTTTTTAATATGTGAATCAATTTATTCTCCACGCTAACATCTTTTGTTCTTCTCTTAACCTAACTTTGAGTTTGTGGTTGGCACTTAGGGGAGATATGTATTAGGAGTGAAAAGCTCTCCTTTGTCCTCATGTAAACACCAAGCAAATCAATTTACAGTACTGGTAGGAATTAAACATGGGAGCTTGTGTATGTTTGAGAGAGGTAAAATTTGCCTGGAGTGAGTCTAGGTACTCACTGAGAGGCATGCACCTTCTCTAGGAGCTGGGAGAGCCCTGCACGTCATGAGAGAGTTGAAAGCTTCTACCAAGGCAGGGAACCCAGCAGGGAGAATGCTAGAGTACAGCTTTAGGTTATGTGCTCTTACCCAAGGACTCTCCCTTCTGGCTTTCTTAGGTCCTCTCAGTGAGGTAGTACTGGTCAAACAGGGTCTGTTTTATTCTATATCCCATTGTGGAAAGTGTGTGTGTGTGTGTGTGTGTGTGTGTGTGTGTGTGTTCTATAGTGCAAGACCTAATTATCTACTTAACTCATGTTTCACTGAACTCACTCAGTTAAGAATTTTCATGGAAACAAATTATTTCCAAAAGGTGTTTCTGGTAAAACCCTACTGATTGCACACAAGCTATTGCAAGTAATTTGTTGGGAGGGAGGTGTGCCTTTGGACTGGCCCCAGTTAAAGTGCCTTGTGCAGGGGCACCGGCATGAACTGACTTCACAGTTTGGGGGGATGTGCACTTGGGTATTGCCACTACATCTCACCAGGTTGTGTGTTTACACATCACACCTCCCAAGCAGCTCTGCACTTTAGGAGGTGTAAAATTCAGATCAGGTTATAGACGGAGGTTAGAGTTCACTTTTCAAATGCTTTCTGCAATGGTTTATGCCATATGCCATGTCTTTCATGTTCATGAAGTAAAATGCAATGAATCAGTACAGCTTACTCTTCTGAGGATACAAATCTTTCCTCAGGCAGGGGCAATACTTTTTAACATGTTATGGATCTTTACACACTTTCTTTTAAATGAATTTTTGAGGATTTTAGTGTGTGTGTGTGTATGTGTGTGTGTGTGTGTGTGTGTTGGTATCTGTGTAGGCCAGAAGAGGGCTTCAGATTTCCTGGGCTGTTGTGTACATGCTGGGAATCAAATTCAGATCTTCTGCAAGAGAACCAACTGTCCTTTGCTGCTCAGCCATCTTTCCACCTCCTTAAACACTTCCTGCCTGGAAAATCTATTGGTACCTTCATTACTATCTCTAGGATGAGTCATATTATTTGTTGATTTGCAGCGCTTCTGGGCAGAATGTTCTATGGGGATGGGTATGCTCCTTTTCTACATTTGGCCACTGCATACTTCACGTGAGGCTACTGTAACTGGGAACTAGCCTCTAATTTTGTAGAATTTTAACTGACTTACATTTAAGTAGTTCTTGGGGGCCCATAGCTACCATACTGAACAGCACAATTTAGACAGCACTGTATAGATTAGATCTTAAATGTCTACCCAAGGCCCATATAACAAATCTCAGCCCTTAGTGTGGCACTATGGAGACAGGGAAGCTACTAGAAAGCTTTTGGTTACTGGGCTGTGCCAGTGTAGAATATTGTGGCACTCTGATCTATTCCCATGAGATTTTAGCTCTCTCATGGAGTCTAATGTGCCATGCTGCCTCAGCACAGAACCAAACAAGAGGGAGTACTCAAGGATAGACACACACCTTTAAAATTATAAGACAAAGCAAACAGTTTCTCTTTATAAGTTAACAGCATCTTTATAAAATCACTCCCATATTATGGTTCTGGATTATCTGATACTGCTGTCTCTCCCTTCTGTCTCCCTTCCATACAAAAGCTAACATACTTCTGAATGCACAAACTTCCTCATGTCCCACATCTTGATCTTTACAAGACTGCCTGCCATTTATACAGCACGGTTCTATTTCATAATTACATTAATCATTAATTAATTAATTGTGTGTGGGGGGAGGCATGTGCCATGGCATGCATGTCAAAGTTGTATGTGAAAGTCAGAGGACAACCTTTAAGAGTTCATTCTCTCCTTCCATCATGGGGGTCCCAGGGATTGTGGGTCATCAGGCTTGAGAGCAAGCACCTTCCTTCACTGAGCCATATTTTAGGCCTCCTCATTCTAATTCTTGCATAGAACTCACTCATTATTTATACGCCAACTGCACCAAAGCAATGTATTAAAACATCTGTGTATTTCCTTCCTTACCTCCCTCAGTGTTCATATATCTCCCCTTCTCGTCAGTGGTTTTATACCCACCCAAAAACCTCCTTAGAGACTTGGACCCTGGACCGTCTTCTTTATAGGTACCTTTTCAGCCTCCCACCCACTGGTATCTGAAACATGCTCCTATCATTGTTTTTTGTAACACATTAGTCTGTGTATTTGTCTAATGCCCAGCCTTTAAAGAGACCATGAGTCACCTTGTCCAGAGACAGTGTGTTATACTTCTTGTGTCACAGTGTCCAGCCCAAAGCAGTACATGACAGATCACACCATGATTGGTCAATTATAACACTTTACCCACGAACCTTAAGGGATTTAAATCAATATTCTTGGTACTGACTTTATTGTTGGGTATTTTCTTCGGTTTTAGTTACTTAAAAAATGAAGTTTATGAAACTGGAAACAACTCAGACATCCCTCAACAGAGGAATGGATACAGGAATTGTGGTACATCTACACAATGGAGTACTACTCAGCTATTAAAAACAATGAATTTACGAAATTCTTAGGGGAATGGAGATCTGGAGAATATCATCCTGAGTGAGGTAACCCAATCACAAAAGAACACACATGGTATGTACTCTCTGATAAGTGGTTATTAGCCCAGAAGTTCGGAATACACAAAGAACAACCACAAACCACAAGAAACTCAAGAAGGAAGACCAAAATGTGGACATATCATTCCTTCTTAAAAGGGGAAACAAAATACCCACAGAAGGAGTTGCAGAGACTAACTATGGAGCAGAGACTGAAGATAGGATAATCCAGCCGATACAGCTGTCTCCTGAGAGGCTCTGACAGTCCCCTACTAATACAGAAGTAGAGGCTCACAGCCATCCATTGAACTGAGTACAGGGTCCCCAATGAAGGAGTTAGAGAAAGGACCCAAGGAGCTAAGAGTTTGCAGCCCCTTAGGACGAACAACAATATGAACTAACTAGTACCCTCAGAGCTCCCAGGGACTCAACCACCAAATAAGGAGTACACATGGTGGGACTGATTGCTCTGGAAGCATGTATATAGTAGAGGATTGCAAAGTCGGTCATCCATGGGAGGAGAGGCCCTTGACCCTGTGAAGGTTCTGTGCCCCAGTGTAGGGTAATGCCAGGGCCAATAAGTAGGAAGGGGCGGGATGGCAAGCAGGGGGAGGGGGAGGCAATAGGGGTTTGTTCTTATTGGTTTTTTAATTTTATTTTTGGAGGGGAAACTGGGAAAGGAGAAATCATATGACATATAAACAAAGAACATATCTAATAAAAAATAAAAAATAAAAGAACAAAAAAAATGAAGTTTATTATAATACCATGAGCATGACAGTAACAAAGTTGACTCTGATTTTAAATATACATTGCCCATTTAAAACCAAGTGGCTTAGAAGATCAATCCATTACTTCACGTGGGTGCTTTAGTCATCTTCTAAGCAGCCTGTCTGAACATGCAGAAGATAAGGGACACACAAAAGTGTCCCTGTCCTGCCTGACCCAATTCAGCATTATCACTGTCAAAGGCAGTTAGTGAGAAGAAAAGTTCTACAGAAAGGTTTAAAAGTCCCTAGGTCCATGCTGAAGTTTAATTTCCAAAAGCAAACATCTTTCAGGACATATCTTAATGTGTAGTTCATTTTTACATCATCTTTGTGGTCCCAAGTGAAATTGGAATGAAAAAAACCACGCTGGTAATTTCCAAGATCAATTAAGCCCTCCTGATACACAAGGCATCATCTCTCGGCTCTTTGTAAATATTCTTATATTTAATCACACGGGAAACTTTTAGGCTAGGCAACATCATCCTATTTTAAGGATGAAGCAGCTGAACTACATGGAGTTGGAAGTTGAAAGGGAGGAAGAATTTGAAATCAGATATTCAGGATCCAGGCTCACACCACCATTCAGAGGAAATGAGGATAGGTTTGAACAAATCTTTATTAAAAGATCGCTATGAGGTACCAATTGTTGGTATGATAATATAGTTTGTATGGGGCCACACTGAAGTTCAAATCTCAGTTTTCTCATTGATTTACTGGGTGACTCTGGACAAGTCCCTGTCTTTTTTTTCTTTTCTTTTTCTTTGCTTTCTTTTTTTTTTTCTGTGCTCAACTGTTGATAAACAAAATGTGTGTAAACATTCTTCACTAGTTATTATAAGGATTAACGGAGACATTTATGTGAACTTTCTGAAGTAAATGGTAAGTATTATTATCATGCATAAAGGGAAGAAGATAGATGTAGTACTCCCCTTCAGGACCCTTTGAGGATTAAATCATAACATATATGAAAGTACACTGCAAATGTTACAGCACTCTACAAATGGTAATGGCTTTTACTCTCGTTATTGCATGCATTCCTTTTCCAAGGCTTTGTCTGCAGATAGCAAACAGTTCTCACCCGTATGTCTGTGTTTTGCTGTGTGCTTTAGGGACAGCAGAGATAAGACATGAGCTCTGGGCAGCAGATACATGAACTATTCCATCTCCTTGCTGCCAACATTCACACGGTCTGCCTATTCCTTGTTGGACGGTCCTTAATAAGATGGTAAAGAGTACACGCCTTGAGAATCTGCCTCCAATACTCAGTCAAAAAAAAAAAAAAAATCTCCAAGATAGAGAAAGACTAAAGAGTCTCAGCCACAATGTAGTCCCACACCAGTGAGGAGATTAACACTCGTTCATAGTGCCTGAATATTGAGTATGAAAACATGCTGGGCAATACATTTCGTGTACTTCATGGTTGGGAATTGATGGAATCCTTTTATCAATGCTATGTGGCAGGTGCTGATCCCTGTTTTATAGGAATAAACTGAAGCTTGTAGAGACCTAGAAGTACGAAAAAAAAAAAAACCCACAGTAAATAAGGAACAAAACTAAGATGATATAGCTACATAGTGTGCCCTTCACTTCTAGAGCTGTAGAGAGAAAAGAGCCATGAATTTCATGTAGGCTAAGGCAGGGTATCTGGCTGGAAAGGCAAACACTGTGGAGGTAACTTATGGTCTGCAGTGAGTTTTCATCTTAGCTTTAAATCCTATAATCTTTAAATATCATGTTGCTTACATGACAAACATGGTGTGATAGTTAGGTTCCCCCCCCCATCAACTTGACATGGGTAATTTGAGAAAAAGGGACCTAAATTTAGAAAATGTTTCTATCGGATTGGCCAGTAAGCAAGTCTGTGTGGGGTGTTTTTTGACTAATAATTGATATGGGGGAGCTCAGTCCATTGTGGGCAGCATTACCCATGGGCAGATGGTCCTGGGTTGTATAAGAGAGCAGGCTGAGCAAGCCATGGGGAATAAACTAGCAAACAGTGTTCCTCGGTGATCTCTGCTTCATCTCCTGCCTTGAGTTCTGCCCTGACTTTCCTTCATAGTAGACTGAAATATCAAAACCTGCAGGCCAAATACATCCTTTCCTCCCCTGTTTTGATTTGGTCATGGTGTTTCTTACCTACTAGAGAACAAACTCAAGCCCATGGGAATCAATAATTAGGCCAGCCTTAAATGAGAATTTGTATTCTTGCAGACGTGTACAATCTGAATTGTATTTTTTCTCACCTCCTCTAATTCTGGCTTAATTTTTTTTCCAGGAATGTTAGAATGAGGCTTCAGAATTTTCTCCCTGTGGCTCTGTGGGAGCCTTGACATCAAAGGCTCATGTGAGTACTCTCTGGGAAGGCTATGTGTCAGTGCAGAGAGCTTGGAGGCCTGAGAAGTTTTAGAAGGCAACCTTAAAGGACAGAGAGAATCGGTAAGGGAGAAGATGAGGAAGAAGACTGTCATACCTGAGGACAGGTGCCCAAGCTCACCTTGCATCAGTTGCATGGTTACCCGCCTCGAGCTTGGGTATGAAACAAGTGATTTGTATTTGAGCTAGCATCCTGGTTAGTTGTGGTTGAAAAGCTGTGACTAGAAGGACTTTCATAGACTTCCATGAATTGGTCACTGGACCATAGAATCTTAGATCAGCTCACACACATGCACACCCCCCCCACACACACACTAAATTGACCAGTGTCAGCAAAAATTAATATGCACCCACAGGCAGTGTTGGCAAAAGCACTATTTTCATAAATAATGCCTTCCTCGCCTTTTACAAGCCTGTTTGAAGACCTGCAGTGCATACTGGCTACAACTCAAAGCCCATCTAATGAAAGTACCTCCACTGTCAGCAATCTTAATGTCACTTTAAAGAGTGTGAAATGTTGCTAAATGTGTCAGGAAACAATTAGATAACATAAGAGGCATGTTTTCTCAGTGCACAGAGAAATATATTATGCAGGCAGGAGATAAACGCAAAGTTTTCTGAGCTCCAGTGCATTCAACATTCTCCCTTTCCCCCTCTCTCTTTCTCTCTTTTTAATCCAACAGAGAAATTGTTTGGCAAGAGTAAGCCCTGTTTCAAATACTTGGAGAAGGGAGAAAGGCCTGCTTTGCTTCTGACTGCTGTCGGTTGAGCCCTGTGCTATCAGGCTCGGCGAGATACAAACAGTCTTCCACTCAAATTAAATGTGTGCCCTCCTAATTAGCATTATAAATATAGGTTTCTCTGAGCCAGAGTTGATAAAATTACAGTGCTGGCCTGGAAGGGAACCGGCAGCTCTCCTATGTGGAAACAATGGCTATAGCTTGTGCATGGTTAGAACAATGCCCGCAGAGCCTGCCCCTATCTTCAGAGGTCAGCCTGGAAAAAGAAGGTAAATGCCAAGTGGGCTGACATTATGACAGCCTTTGGAGCCCAGATGCAATCTGGTCTTTGAATAGCGCGATGTAAAGCTTGGCTCCTGCACTCCTGGGAGAAGGGATCTCACTGCACAGCTTCTTTGTAGAGATTTTGTCATCCCTACCACCTGTAGGGTTCTGAATGGAACCTCAATGCCACAGGCAAGGGCTGGCTACAACAAAAATCTTTCTGGCTACCACCTCGGCACCGCTCTCCATGGTCCTGAAATATCATTCGCCAACATACAACTGGTAGGTAGCATCTTCCATTCTCTACCCTGCAATTCATTTGCCTGGCGTCTGAAGCAATTCTGAATGAAGTCAAGGAAGCAACAAAGTTGAGAGTGAAATAAAATAGAAACACGGGCAGAGACTGTGATAAGCATAACTAACATATGACTGTCGGGACTCAAAGCAAGGAATGGGATTGTTTTGACATTGTGTTTAAGTAATCCTAGTTGCTGAACCAGATGCAACTCCCAAACAGGGCGGGAATGCTGGAAAGCCTCCGTGGGTGAAGAGTTTGTGAGCCAGGAGCATCGTGGATTGCCATTGTGGTCGTGCACAAGGAGGCTTGTGTGGGCAACTAGCGAATACCATCGCATTGATGGATCTGAAGAGTCAGCATCTATAGACACAGACAGAACACTCGCCTCTTTTCCTTCTTATGGAAACAAGGTTGTCTTTTACATATTCAGAACAAAGGCCATGTGGGCGGTGCCTTACACATAGTTTACATGTAGTTCTGCTGTTAAGTCTTGAATTTGGGGCTACAAATGACCTTCCGCTCACTCTCTCTGCAATTCTTTTACTTAGAATAGTGTTCAAGCTAGTGTTCTTTTCCAGAGATGAGGGGGACAAAGCTAGAGAAAGTCAAAGCAATCTATGCACAAACGCCATCAAATAATAGTTCTATCAGGAAGCTTAAGTGCTGTTAACTGACCAAACACTACATATTGTTGATGATAAAACTGTGGTTTAATAAAAAAAAAAAATGGCTTGTTCCAGACCACATAGCAGGCAACTGACCTAAGTTGATGAATTTGACTACCAATAATATTCCTCTCTGATCTTTAAGTTGGGGAGAAGCAGAAAACCCAAAGTCCTAAAGTATAAACTAAGACAAAGAAAATATGGCTTCCCAGAAAATCATATAATTGAGTCATAACACTACAGTATTTATGCTTGTAACATTATACTTTTATTGACCAAACTATGCTTTTTGAAATACTGGGGTTTTTTTGGGGGGGGGATTTACACACTTGTCCCATGAAATGTTATGACAGCCGTTGGAGCCCATGAAAGACAAGTCCCACAATGAAGTAGTTCACGAAGTGGGAGACAGAAGGAGAAACTGGCACAGGAATGAGGCTCCAGTAGCGCACCATGCTGGCATGAGCACATCAGGGCTGCCGATCCTTTCTGTTCAAGGATGATGATATCTTCAGAGCCAAGATAAGACACTGATTGCCCAGGGGATAAAATTAAGATGGATGTAGGCCCTAGAAATAAGGTTGAAGGCTGTACAGCTCTTGATCTTGGAAAAGAGTTAGGGGAAGGTGTAGCAATCCTCAGGTAATTGAGTCTTGACCCAAGGAAGAAGAAATGGACTTCCACAAGTTGGCTTAGCTGTCACGACTAGAAATGATAAAAGTTAAGGAAGACAGATTAAGCTTTGTGCATACTGCTTCATGTAGGCCTCTCCACCAAGAGCTCTTCCCAAAGTGAGGGAATCCCTAAGGCCTATGCAGCATCATTCTTGCCAGAGTATGAACCATTCTCTCGATCACTCCCTGTGCACACATTTACAAACAATTATTGCACCCCAGCCTCTAGTCTAGGAGGTTGTTGAATTTACATCCTTGTAATTTGATTTTTTTTCTCTTCCAAGGTACCTAACAGTCTCTGTGCAGAAAATGATTAATAAATATTTGTTGAAAAAAATGGGAAAACATGTAGAGAGCTCTTTGACAATATAACATCAGGGCCAACACCCTTGTAAGGTAATAGATAAATCACAGGATTTATCTCAGCCTTGGTCATCAAAGAGTCAGACCATGTTCTGGCCATGAGTGAGAAAGGATTCTAGGCCTTTCAAATCCAGCCCTTGCTCTAAATCCTCATCATTTTGTAAGCATTCTTGTCACACTCTCCTGGGGTCAAAGAGACAGAAGGTAGAAGATGGCTCAAGAGCAAACCATTTGCTGGGATATTTTCCCAACAGAAGCCAGAGATGTATTTTCCTTCCTGTCCTCTGAACATCTTGAAAAAAATTTCATTCCCAGCTGAAAATTAAGACCCATATAGATTTATGCATCCTTAGAGGACTTAACTTTATTTAAAGGAAACATGTCACCATGTTGAAACTTAAGCTCAAATTAATTATAACAAGTGTAATATTTGGCCAGCCCAAGTCTCATGATTCAACGTTCCTGCTTGATCGGTTTCCAGAGCTAAATGAGAGTCTATAACCATTCTCGATGTAATAACACTTTTTTTTTTTGCTTTTATGACTGCTTTCATCTGTGGATCTCAAAGCATGGTACAAACAGTAATTAACTTTCACCTGTGAGGTAAGGATTCATTCTTTACCTCATTTGGCAAGTATGAGGGAGAAGAAGGAGAAGGTGGGTAAAGCCCAGGGAGAAACTGGAATGGTGGGCTCCCTATCCCTACCAGGCTTGCCTATGATCTCAGGAAACTACTCATGCTGTTTGCAAAGAGAAGTGTTGGCAGACATGTACATAAATTAAAATAGCTTCTACCTAGCTCAGAATGATGGTGTAGAAGATAAAGAACACTAGGGGAATTTCCACTCAAGTTCTTAGCCAATCTAAGAAATTTTACAAATGCTTTCCTTTCTCCTCCTCCCCTTCTCTTTCTCTTCTTCCTCCTCCTCTTCCCTTTCTGACTTTGAACTACTTTCTTTTCCTTCTTCCCTCTCTTTTTTTCTTAATATCTTAATATGAAAATTAATATTACCAATATATCCTAATTAATTGAAATTCAAAAATATGAGGAATTAGAAATTTGTCATCCAATGCTCTCTCTAATTTGGTAATTGGAGGAATAGGTCCAATATTGTACAATCCATATACACTTTCCACTTGTTTGTGACAGTGTTTTGCTGTGTACAACACAATGGTCTTGAAATCTTGCTTCTCCTATCTTAGCCTCTCTATTAGCAGTATTGTTTATTTCATGTTTTACTCTATACTACGGTTTTCAGAACAGCTTACATATTTCAAAAGCATTTATATACCCAAAAGAAACATAGACAATTAACTTGGGAGGGGACTTGTAAGAGAACAACAAGGAGTGAGACTGAATGCTTTGCTTGACGTTTGTAACTATTGTATCAAGTTTGAAGAAGAGGACTTTATAAGTTACTCTTTCTCTGAGGTGAATGCTTTTCAAATTATCACAGCTAATGAACCATATTCTTACCCTCATCTAATGCCTGTGCCACTCTCCAAGCAGAACCATTGTTCATTGAAACAGTTGATGAATGACTTTATGGATAGGCCATCTTAATACATACACCATTTCTTAAATGAATGTAACCTGTTACCTGTAGGCTGAGAATAAAGTCACTCAGTCAAGTCAAATAGCTTTGACCATAGCAGGAAGTCTGTATCCAAAAATTGTGCCTACATTTCATTTCTTGGTGCAGCAGAACTATTAGCTCTCAGCTTAGCTATGATGGAGGTAAAATCCTTTGGTGATGTGAGGGTTATTAAAGAACAGCCTTATTACAATGAAATCCAATGTCTAAAAATTGTTCTTATTTTGGGCTTGTACCACAGTAAGAGCCAAGATTTTAAGCTCTACTAAATACAAAACAAACCAAAAGACTTTATATATTTATGTTCATTTAAGAAAATACTAGTAGTGGTGTATTATTTTGAAATATACAGTTAATATATTTGGAGTTATTTAAAATTTATATTGAGGAAAACATAATTTTCAGTATTGCTGTAGCATCTACATAGGCTGTTAAATTGATTGTTGTTTTATATCAAACAACTTTTATAATACTCATTTTTATTGTTATAATATTTTATAAATTTTAAAGAACATGACAAAAAAGGTATTGTAGGTATTGAAGGGGGGGTCTCTGGCAGGAGTTGGGGTACAAAAGGGAAACAAGAATGTGATTTAATTCTCTTTACTTAAAATATGTTTTTAAATGTTAACAAATTCAGATAAATTGAAATCATGTAACCTTTCTCATCATAATGCAATAAAACTTAAAAAAAAAGCCATGTTCAGTCTTAAGCAGAATAGCCCCTCTTTGCAAGGAACTGTAGTGAATGCTCACGGCCACACAAAGTGCTGAGAATAAATAGCAGTTTAGCATTCAGCCTTTAATACTGACTTTAAGGCTCAGGGGACATTGCAAAAAGAAAAAAAAAAAGTAAGATCTGCATCATATCCAGACAACTCTGTCTCACTACAGCTGTCTCTCACATCTGGATACAATAGGGAAGTCACGTACAGGAAGCCATAGCAGCCATGACTGCATGCATGAAGCCTGTGCAAGATCAAGTCAGAGAAAAACCCTAGCTGAGATGAGGGAAGGGGGGTCACGATGTTTCACCCAATAGCCGAGGAGTTGTGGGTGAATGATTGCTGATGGGAAGGGGAGAATCAGTTTTCTTCATGAATATGGCCCCTGAGAGTTACACAGGTTCTAGTAGGGGTCTTGCACCCCTATGCATAAGGCAACACTACATGGACCCATTAATTTTTTAAAGGAGAGATTCTGATGGAGAGATAAGGTAAGAATTAGAGGGAAGGATATGGGGGTGATGTTTGCTCATCAAAGCACATAATATGCATGTATGAAATTCTCAAAGAATAAAAGGGATCAACATAAAGAGTGTAAGAGTCAGAAGATAGGGTGAAAGTCTGTGGGATTTTATCTTCTGGGCTTGACAACCATGACAATTGTGATCTCGCAGAAGCAATGGTGATTAGCCTTGAGCCTGCCCAAGACGCTATGTCATCATTCAGTCATGGATTGAGGACAGCCTCATGTGGCCATGCTCTATCCACTCATGAAGTTTTCGAATACTGGTGTGTTTGGAGTGGGGGTAGTCTTTGACTTCAGTTGTGTGGTTTTTCTGAGTTCCCCAATCTCCCAAGGGTAGCTGGAAACCTACAGGCCCACAGAAGGCTCTAGTTAGACTCAACGTGTCACAGTGCAAAACAATATCACCCGAATGTGCAAAAGAGACTTGTAAAGAAAAGGGGACTGATGGGGGCGGGCAGGATATAGCAAATGAAGGAGTGACAAGAATCACCAGAACTCATTGTTTACATGTATGAAGTTGACAAAGAAAAACATAATAAAAATTATAAAAACATATGTAGGATAATGGTTATACTTATATACTTATTACGTTAAAAATCAAAAGGCTATTTGTGGATATATAGGCAGCATGCTGGTGAGTTTATGTGGTTTTAGGAGAAAATAGAGAGAGGTAAGAAGTAGAGAAAATGCAGAATGGGTCACGAGCTCACACTACCTAATTCCAGGCCTTCAAAGAAGAACTCCTCATTGAGGTGCATTCACCTTGTTGTGGGGGCAGTCAGTTTTGAAGGCATATTTTAGATAGACCTGCAGCACAGGTTCTGGAATGGCTACAAACTTGTGTTCCAGGAAGAGCAAGCAGACCAGCAAGGCTGGAGCTGAATGAGGAATGAGGAGAAGGAGGCTGCAGAAGCCAGGGTGAGGTCTTTAGGTTTTATGCTGGGAGGTTGCTTGGCTGTTCTGAAGCAGGAGTGGCATGGTTTGATGTATAGTTCAGAAAGGTCACTGTGGTTACTTGGGTTGAGAAGAGGTCAGAGGGAGGTTGACTGCAGCAATCCAGAGATGATTGGGGTGTGGTCTGGAGTGACGGTGAGGGTGAGGATGACAGAAATGACAAGGGTCAGAATATGGATACATTTTGAAGGTAAAATCAATACATTCTGCTGATGAGTGAACATGGGTGTGACAAAGGGAGCCAAAGACTACTCATGAATAAACACGGCTGAAGAGGTTAAATCCTCCTTAATTTCTGTAACTATCTCATGCTTGCTTCAGACCCAACTCCATGAAAAAGTACTCTAAACATTGGGAAATGATAGTAATTGCTGCCTGACCACTCTTATCACACACATACAGGCACGCATGCACATACATGTGTGTACATGCACAAATCGTGCTCTAGGAAGGGTGTACCAAGTAAAAGGACTTCTGGCTGTTATAGAACAGACTCAACCAGGCTGACTTAAAGGAACATAAGAAAATATAAGCTGAGAGAGTTGACCTTTCATTTCTGTCTAGGTGCGACAGTGTTCACGCCCCACAGTTAGTGGCTCCCATCAAACACAAGCGAGCAACTCCAAACGCAAGCCATTTCCCCAGCAAACTCATATTCACATGTGGTACGGAGTAGTAAATTAATTTTGGTCCTCTTCTCTGATTTCTCCTTTAACTTGACCTGATTTTCTTGCAAGCCCCAGGCAGAGTTAATTTGTAGGGAGGGGTGCGTGTAGATATTAAAGAACATGTATTTGTGAGTGTGCATGAATAGATGGGAATCTTTGCTGAAATATTAATACAGCACCTTTTTATTATTATTTATAGGAGAACTGTGTCTGCGGGGCATTTAAAAGAAAAAGAAATGGAGGATAGGTGATGGGAAATTATTTTTTAGCATTCATACTCTTTGCCTGACATATAAATAATACAAATGAGATGGTAAACAGCATTACTGGTACAATTATTGAATAAGTAGAAATGTAGACGCACAGTACTATGTTCCCAGTAGTTCTCATGATAGGGAAACAGCTATTTATATAAAGATTAATACCTTATTTTTACTACTCGAATCTTGCC
The DNA here is from genome assembly GCA_019843855.1 of Hylomyscus alleni. Lineage (NCBI taxonomy): Eukaryota > Metazoa > Chordata > Mammalia > Rodentia > Muridae > Hylomyscus > Hylomyscus alleni. The sequence goes on from JADRCC010577883.1 coordinate 20,311, forward strand.
GCAGTTATTTTATTACAAAACCAGAGGAAGTGTTTCTGTCTAAAAGTCGAAATTCTAAAGCTCGGAGAGGAAACAGCCACAAATAAACAGCTTCAATCTATACAGAGCAAGTGAAAAGAAAATAACTTGTAGAATGAAAAGCTAGTTTTGTTTGTGTTGAGTGGCCTGCCATTCTAGAGAGTCACGCAATATGAATGGCATGGAAAGTGCTTAAACCTTTCCAGAAAAAAACATGCCGCGTCCTGTAGGGAAATGCAAACATTTGCCTTACAACTGACACACAGGAGACATCCCCACAAAGTCACATTGCAGCCATCTCCTTAAAAGTATGAGTGAAAATCTCCTCAAGGGGAGTCTCTATTAAAATGGATGGTTCACCCTGGAAGCTCCCAAAGGATTGTGGGACCTTATTTATTTAAATTGCTTGGCTGTCCCCCTGGGGTTCTACCAATGGGGTGATGAGAAACTCATTAGTGCGATTTTCTTCTTTTTAGATTCCACAACCGAAATCTCACAATCATTTCCTTCCTTTCTTTTTGTAGTATGTGTGAGGTATGTGCACCTGTGTGGATGGCTGTGCTGCATGTGGCTCACATCCAGAAAGGTCAGAGATCACCTTGACTGAGTGTCTTCTTCGCTATGCTACTATGTCCAGGTAGGTCCTCTCTTCGTGAATTAGGAGCTCTCCAATTGCCTGGGCTGTCAGGCCAGTGAGCTACAGGAATCCTAGTCACCACCTCCTAGGTGTGAGTGGAGGGGGGCGGGAGTTCAAGGCATTGCTACTGCTGTACCTGGCTTCTTCGTGCGTGCTTGGCAACCTGAAGGTAGGTCCTCAGACCTGACCAGCAAGTGTTTACTCACTGAGTTACTACCCATCCCCATGGTGATTTTCTTACAGTCTTAAAATTGTGTCTCTCTCCCCCCAACCCCCCTTTGAACCTCTTTTGCCACTGGAGGAGTACAGCAACCGTGGAACCAGTCCTGCAGGCAGCCGCCTCCCTCTTCTGGCAATTCCCTCACTAATTTGTGGGTGGAGTCTCTTTACAATGGTGCAAAGTTTGACTTTCAATGGGGCCACTTGTGTTTTTTCAGATCCAATTCTGCAGTTCCTTAAATTCTATGAAGAGTACACACAACTTCAAATTCCAAATTAAAAGGAGATATAAAAGACCCCATCATGCAGATTTGCTTTATACAGTAGAGGCAAGAAAACAAAAACAAACCAAACCAAAACAAACCAAAAAAAAAAAAAAAAAACAAACCAACCCATCAATGACTATTAAGCCCAGATCTAAAGAGATCAATGCCAGGGCTAACAATTGGGTGCTGTCAAACATTAAACCCACTAAATTCTCATCTTGTTAAATCATCTGATAGCCTTTTCTTCTTTAGTTAAATAGGGATAAATAATAAAAAACAATTTACAACTAAAAGATGCTAGCATTTTGCAGCTGCTGAATGTCTTTTGGGGAGATTAGATTCTATAATGAGGAGATATAACCATCATTTTATAAAAGCTGCTGGCGTCTTGGGAAAAACACCACAGAACACGATTAGAAAAAAGCCCTTCCTTCATGAACCTATTATAGTCATGCGCCAATTGCTTGGCATATGCTTAATGATGTCTTCATAGCGGAGGAGCCGTCATTTGTTACTGTAAATCTTGATATAATAGATTAAGTTCAATTGTACTTTTATTAGTTCCACTTTTGACTTGAGCAGTTTAAACTCCCCACACCCTACAAAAGTTGAAAACAAGCCAACGAGCCATAATTTTTTACCAAATATATGTATATATTTTCCAATAGCTTAATTGGAAGCCTTTCTCAATTAATTTAAATATCATTTCAAGCATCCCCTGCTGACGGTTCTCTATTAAGTTTATCAAAGCTGTGGTAATAGGGGCATGAGAGTTATGGAGTGGAGAAAATTCCATGTGTAGCACAGATACAGGCAATAAACAGCTAATATTAGCGTCCTCCTTAAGCCTTCAAAAATCATAAGGTCAATTAAAACAGCATCCGTTGCTATAACGCCAACATTTCTGAAGGAGACAACGAGGCTTTGGCTGCTTTCATGGGAGAGACATTAAAAGGATGCAAGAACAGCTGAGTCTATTTCCATTTTTTCTCTTCAGTTCCTTTCCAAATCTTGACCTGTGGAGTCCTTGACTGCCCTGAGCAGAGACACAGCCCAGTCTTGACCACAGGGCTTATTTTGTTGATGTTGTTTCCCATAAAAGCAGAAATGTCTTCCATCAAAACTAGAGCCTCTTGACTATTTGTGGTTTTCATGGCCCCAAACTTACCCAACTAGCCTCAATACTAGAATGCCAAAGGTTCAAACTGGAAGCCTTTAAAACCTATATTTTGTGCTTAGTAAAGGTGTTTACATTATAAGCCTGGTGACCTGAGTTCCATCCCTTGGACCAATATGGTAAAAGGAGAGACCTGGCTTCCAAAAGCTGTCCTCTGAGCTCCATGGCACATGTATGTCCACAGACACACATAATACAAACAAACAAACATACATACACATGTAAAATTTTAAAAAAATATGCATCTTAAGACAGGAAGGCAAAGGACATCCAGAATGGGAAATAGTAGGTTTTCTATTCAGTATTTCTATGATAATCTTGTTTAAAATCCTAGGTAATTAGGATAAATTTTTCTGTATCTATCATCTGTGAACGTAATTTATTTCTTATATTTACACATGCAATTTAATTCTTATATCTATGTACATAAAATTCACTCCTTATGCCTTTTATAACTATATGATGACTATGCACATATATTAATTTTAGCTTCTCATCAAACATAACATTTTTAATAGCAGGATTCCAAATTCGTGAGTCAGGTGACAAACCAAGATAAAACTGGTTGTCTCTTGTGGGGCACAATCCATCCACCCTCACTCTGTGGATATCTCTCTTGAAGTGTCTCCCCTCCACTCTCATCCAGTAGATGCAGCAGTGATCAACAGCCCAGCTACCCCAGTCAAGCTTCCACTCACTCCAGTTAACAGTTTTAAAGCCAGGAAATTTCCACCAAAGCTGTCACATTCCCTTGTAAGCACGTTTCAAGGCTAGTCTCTTTTACTGAATTGCGCAGAGAATCTATCTCTTGGCATGGGGCCATACTTTGTGCTCCACGCACCCAAGCATGACAGGACCTAGTCGGAATGACTTCGTATTCCTGACTGAACATGAGAAAATCCAAAGTTGTAATTATTTTGTATTTTCTATGGCAACTCAATCTTAACTATGTCTCACAAACCCTGTACCTTATCTCGACAGAACCACTATTAAACTAATTGCAAACTATTACCTCTTGCAAACTAATTTAGGGGGAAAAAGAAATCCACTGAGATCTTTTCTCAGACACCAGCTGATGGTCCAGTCCTCATAATCGAAGGGTTTGGGAAGAGAGCCTATCTTAGAGCAACATGTAACCTTCCAGGCCTGAATTTCCAGAGCAAATGCTAGGAAACTGCCAGAATTCTGGGTTTGTATTTATTACTTTGCTTATTGTTAGGAGCTGGGCTGGGTCTTTTCTAGGTGGAATGTGGGAAGCAGAAAGAAAGCATGTCTAAGTTTAAATTTTGGTTCCTGAAGGGGCAGACTTCATTTTTCCTCTCTTCCCCACGTTGTAGCACAGGTCTCAGACCCAACCCTACTGGAGTCACCTCCTTTAGTGAATCCCTTTATCCTCTTTATGTTCCCGAAGCCTTCTACAGTGCATATTACACAGTGGAGCATTTCTTCCCTCCACCCAGCTCAGAACAATGGCCCCTGGTTAATAGCTGGTTAGTTAGCTGGAAGTTCAGGTCACAGCTAGGGACCTGTATTGGGGTATCTGAGGTGAAGGGGAAGCCTAGGCAGCTGAGTTGAGAAGTCTTGTAGAATTAAGGCCTGATGCGTCCTTTAAGTAGGTCGTTTCAGAATTGAATTGATGCACTGGCTACCAGCTTGAGTTTGCTGGGGCACTGATTAGTCAGAGGTAAGGAGAAATATCTATATATTACATGAGTAGAGGTGATGTGATCTCTATGTTTATTGTGTAGAAAAAGAAAAATAATCAGAAGCTAGTATCATAGAGGCAAAGACATGGCTTTCCTCTATCTATATGAGCTACCTTATATGGTAACAGAGAATTTGTATCTGTAATTGAGTCAAAGATTTCGATACATGGAAATAAGAAGCAAGAAAGGAAGTAAGAATTCAGGAAGGTGTGAGCACAGAGCCATGCAGGTTGAAGTGACAGGAGGAAGGAGTCAGGAGTTTGTGGTAGCTTAAGAAATCTCAGTAAGGGGTTCAGTCCTGACTAAACCTTGACTTGAGTTCTTATAAGGTCTCAGCCTCCACAACTATGACACATTTGCTACTAAATGAATACAAGACACTACGTTTGTGACAAATTGTTACAGTCACAAAGAAAATACACAATGGCTCTCAAGATGCAGTCGTGTGGCAACACTTCATCTTTTCCAGCATCAGGTTGTCCTACACAGTAGGTGGATGGGAATGGGGTGGAAATAGTAGGATGTTTAGCATGCTCCCAAGTCCCTCACCTGAGAGACCCAACTTTCTGAAAGCCCTTATGTCAGTAATATCAGAAAGAGTTTACACGTAGCGTGCCAAGGTCTCAACAAACATCCAAAGCTAGAGCTTAAAGCAGTGCTGCTGAGCGGTAAGTGTGGAGGAAAGCCTGCAGGACAGGCTGCTGTTACCACAGGCGCAGTAGACAAGTTCCTTGCTTGTTGCAATGGTTCTGACTCTGAGGAGCAGAGTCCACCCAGTGGAAGGCTGGGAGTCTCATTTGATGCTTATTTTAGACTAAAATAGAGTTTTCTTCTATGTGTGTTCTAATGTCTTTGATTTTGTGTGTGTGTGTGTGTGTGTGTGTGTGTGAGAGAGAGAGAGAGAGAGAGAGAGAGAGAGAGAGAGAGGCAGACAGTCAGACACAGAAAAAGAGAGACAGATAGAGACAGAGATAGAGATATGGAGAGAGAAAGAATATTTGGTCTGTTGATCTGCAGAGGATACCATAGGGGCCAAGGATTTAGCTGGTATGCAAATAAAACTTGCATTCTTGTGCAGGAGTGGGCTCCTTGTGCAGAGAGACATTCACGTAAGTGTTAGATGAAGATGCTAGAGAGGAAAGCCATGTGCAGCTAAGAACAGTATAGGAGAACATCTGTGTGTCAGTCTGAAAGTAAGATCCTCTGATGCCCTTCCCTCACCATCCTTTAGAATAGCACCGTTTAGAAGGTGACCTTACGGATTTTAATCTGCACAGTCTTGTTCTGCAGGAGACAGAGAAACCAAATTCATTCACATAAAACAGAAGGATACCACTCAAGGAGGATCCAAGGAAGGCTTTCTCCTAGACAGATAAATGGTCCCTGCTGAACCTGAGTTTTAGTTCAGGAGAGTTCAGGGTGGTGTGGCTGTCAACGATGGTGGCTGACCCTTCGTTTTTGAAACATAACTCCTATGTCTCCCCTGGGCTAATTTGTTAGTCACAGACCCCAAACACTCAAGTATTTAACATTTTGATGTTATTTGGAGCTTTTTTCCTTCTGTAGCTTCATTCTTTCTCAGTGTTTTAAGATTCTCGGCACACATAAACAGCACAAGACTGTTCTGAAAATGGCACTCAAGAACTTACCGAACACATACATTTTCTGGCAATCTGTGTGCTTCTGATAGGCCAGTGATTCTCCTACCCTCTCTTTTCTGACTCAGGATAATTTCTAAGTCGGGTGATTTTGCCAGTCAGTGTGGTTACACACAGATGGAGAAAAGCTCAGCTAGAGGATGCTGCACGGAACACTTCTAACAGGCCTTCTAAGCCTCTGTCTTGAGGGTGTGCATACTGCCACACTAACATTGCCAGCTCATCTCACCAGTATTCACCAAGGGCTGCCCATGACAGACAGAAGGAAGGGAAGGCCATATCAAATGCAGCCCTTCAGTGGGAGAGACAGATAGGCAAATGTGTAGCTCTCCTGGTAACCTTGTAACTACAATGAAAAACAACCCATTTCTAATGTCATACATGGAGCATGCAGCTCTGCTTGGGAAGGAAGTGGATGAGGGGAGAAAGCATATGGTTTAGAATCAGATACTGCTGGAACACAGGGGTGAGAGTATTGCAGTGGATGGAGGTCTCAGATGCCATCAGTGGGCATGAAGGTATTCAAGTTGGAAGGCTAGTACTAGAGAGGTAGTCCAGATGAGCAGCTCAGAACCCTCTCCCTGCCTCCATCCAGTAAGGTAAGCTGAATTTTTGGTACCTCTGAAATGGAGAAAAATAGAACCCCAGAGGAGGTTAAGGATCCTTAGCCAATAGGAAGTGTTTCAGGGTTCTAAAGCTTTGGGTTTTGGAATATTTGCATATGTATAAGTAAATATCTGGGGATTGGGCCCCACATCTAAGTATATAATTTATTTGTATTTTAAATATTCCTTAAGCATATGACTTGAGCGTACAGTGGTGTTTTAATTTTTTTCCATGGAACAAAGTTTGAATCTGCTGAGCCATTGGACTCATAGCACATGTTGGTATGAAAGAAGTTTGGATTTTGGAACAGTTCGGATGAGGGGTTTCCAACCTCAGTACATCTCCTAGTACTGTTTTGAAGACAAAATGAGGCAAATAAAGAGAATGTTTATTAAACATCATCTTCGGCTAGGAATGTAATTTGAATAATATCATCCTTCCAGCTGTCTATCAGTCAGTCTAACAGCAATACATTCAGTAGAGAACATATTCCCAAGTTGAGCTTCAGGCTGGGCTATTTTCTTATCTTATTTCATGTGCTGGCCTCCCTTTATCATTCCTAGAACCTGTCTGAACCTGAACTAAGCTAAAGGGGACTGTACAATGTATTAGGGGAACGCTGAATATTTTTTTTAAATCTAGGTATCTTTTAAGACGAAAAAAAGTGATTCAGTATGACATTGATGAAGGAAATGAAGAACAAGTCTTAGAATTATTTTTCACAAAACCATTTCAATAACAACAAATATTATTTCTGGACTAGTTGATAAAATACTAGAGTACGAGAAGAGAAAAAAAGTACCCAATAATAGTGAGGTTTTTATACATGGGGAAAATTAAGGAAAAAAGAAAACCCTTCCTACAGAATTGTAACAGAAACAAAAAAATGGATTTTCATTCAAACTGAAAGAATGATAAAGGAAGATTGGACGTTGACTTATGTCTAGAACGTTGACACAAGCCTCTGGCAAAGTCTCACTTTCTGGTCCAGATCACAGGGGTTTCAGGAAGAGAGCTTTAAGGGTAGGTCTTAGGATGGATACGCAGCGAATCAGATGGATGGAAAGCAGCAAGCATGAGACAGAAGGGCATGTGAGCGAAGTGCTCAGGAGATTAGAGAGAAGGAAACAGGGAAGGAGTAGCAAGAAGAAGAAGAACCCATGAAGGTTTTTGTGTTTTTCTTCTGGTGATCACTAAACCCACAAAAATGAAATTTGCCTACCTGAAAAAAGCCCAAACTCCAACCTGGGACCAAAGAAAGCCAACTGGACAGAGGATGCCAGAGAGAATCATGGGACACAGACAGAAGAAGAGCCCATGTACAAGGGGTTTGTTTGAAATATATTGTTAAATCGGAAAGGTATGCCAAGCAATTTGTTTTATTTCAGTCAAAACCGCCAGCTTAAAGCAGGTGCATAGCTTTCCTCTTTCTCCCAATTCAAACACCATTTACAAACGCAGCTTGGTAGATTCAGACCCAAAATTACCAAACCCAATAACAGATCGGGGCTGCTGAGGAATCTGAACTTTGTTTACACAATTAGGAGACACTCGACGAATGACAAGGTTCCCGTAGCAAATTAACAAGAACAATTTTCCCGTCTCGGGAGCTGTCAAGATGGGCCCTGTTGGCCAATTTATCTTACTCTAGCACATCTCTGGTGCTTGTCAATCAATATGTGAAACATTTGGTGCTGATTGCCATTTTTCTCTCCACTTCCTTTTGCCTCTTGTACCAGGCAATTTACTGCAAGTCAATCAAGGTCGAAGCCGACCTTGTTTAAATAAAACAGTGTTGAGCTCTTTGCACAGCAACAATTTCAAAGACGGCAGCCCGCGCTGTATCTTTTGCGTTTACATTTATACTACCTTCCCCTCACCCCCATCAGAATGCCTAAAATGCCATCGTTGAATTATCAGTCATAACTAAGCCACCTAGAGAACAAGAAATCGAAGCTGGGCACGTGAGAAGGAGATATGCATTTCAATGTAGACTCTCACGGAGAAAGATTGCTCTCGGCTGACAGAGATTCTCACCAGTGAATGGTCCTGTTTGGTTTTGCCTATCACTGTTTAAGTCCAAACATGAGGCAAGGCCACAGCAAACTAACACCATATCCCAAAACATTGAAAATTGATAAGATACAGGAAGTAATTTCAAGCGTCTGCCCTGGGGGGTCAGGACCTACAGTTGAGAGTTTTAAGACAATTGGGCGACAGTCCCTAACCATTGTAGTGAGTCCTGGACAGTCCTTTGTCATCATTGTGCGGATACTCAGGAAGGAGTAGAGCAGAGGGGCCGTGTCTATTGGTATTATGAGAAGCAACCTGCTCACAGGTTTCCCCCAGCCTCTCCCTTCCTGCCAACTACCTATAATCTTTATGCACCGCAATAAATCAGGCCCTGAATGTTTAGCAAACTTTTATCTCATGCCCTACCCCCCATAAATGTTAAGAATACGCAATGAAACGAGCCCTGGCTAAATGGGACTTTCTAAGAAAGAAATACAGCCGGGTGAATATAGGCTGTCCCGAAATAGCAACATGCAACTTAATTGCTGTGGTGGCGCCAGGCTCCCAGAACAGCTCCTTAGAAATGGACTCTTGGTAAGGGCCTACTATATGAAACACAGTTTGATGTTCTGTGATGCCCCTTGCTACAGGCTCAAATTAATATGTAAACAAGTGCAATATCTTCTAAAGCGTGTTGGAGGAAAGGCTTCTATGTACTCTGTGCTAATTGCGATTTTCATTGGATTTGAAAGCCCCTCAGATTAGGCCATGGTCTGATTTTGTTTCATTATTTGTGAGAAGACACCACCAAAGGATACCATCCACACACACACACACACACACACACACACACACACACACGCACGCACGCACGCACGCACGCACGCACGCACGCACGCACGCACACGCACATGCACATGCACACGTACACGCACACAGGTTAGAGGCTAACACCAGATGGATCTGTGGGGTCAGGGTACTGGGCACTAACAAATCACTTCCAAAATAAGATTATTGTTAGAATCTGAGTTATGTGCCACGCAGTATATATTTAATGGTATTCTAGAATAGGCTGGGAAATGCAGAATGCTCCTCGAGTACGTGAAGGTATAGCAGAGCTTTTCCGCACGTGAGTTGTTTGTTTAGTTTAGTCCTTTCCAAGTGAGGTCTACTGATCCATGGAGGAAATGCAGACCAACACCTGAGGTGTCTGCTGGCCTCCATACTCCTGCTAGGGTGCCCATGCATGTACCTGTACTCAGACATGTGAACACGCCCAGATGTCACACACAGCAACCACACAGCATGAACACAAAGAGATAAGAACGATAAGGCTTTTAAGTTAATGTAAACTGTCCTTCCAACAAACGGACAACCTCACTGGTGTATGGTTGCTCTAACGAATTGTTTTATGCAAAGCAAAGCAATGTCACCAGGTCTCTGTCAGCACTTAGTCACGGGCACAATTACTCTTCAAATGGAGGGTTGGGACCACTTGGCAGTTCCCTAGGCAGCGGTGATTTTCAACCCAGCCTGACAGACTCTGATAGACTCAACTTTCTTTTCTTGACATTA